>JAPQRP010000018.1:26390015-26401363 GCA_037367295.1 Apogon hyalosoma
TGAAAAGATGACAAACTGCATTTTACACCAATTATTTACATGTATTGATAGGATTAGTGGATCAGCAGGTATTAAACTGTTTAGATCAGTAGATGGTTTTGGGGGCCAGCTGATCACAATTACCCAAAAAAAAAAAAAATGTCTGCATGACTATGTGTAAAAAAAAAAAAATACAGCAATATCAGTATTTTACAGTGTTGCATTACTGCTACACAGCTAAACTGCAAGTACGAACTCATGCAAAAAAAACAACATAATCATGAAGTGTTTTTCCATTTTCACTCCAAAAAATTTGCTAACTACAGGTCTGTTTAATCTGCTTGATTCACTCAGTTTACTACTGCAGGTCTGTAATGGACACATACTGAAAACAAACAAACAAACAAAAATCACCTTCTGATGAATCACTGCAACTGTCGGTGAATATGACGATCGGAAGGTGCGGCGTCTGTCTGCACGCTTATGAATCAGCTCTGTTGGAAAAAGAACTCTCCACAGAAGGAGCATTTACTTTTATAAATAGAATGAGAATTGGATCCAGCGACACTAAAATGCAACAAGACAAGAGGAACAGGCTTCCAACTCAATGACTGACACTTCAAAACCTGTCTGCTCTGCAACAAAGATGCCCACGATGTTTACGAAGCGAGGAAGACGGCCTCATTGATCTTCCTCAACATGAAGGACACCATATTAACTAAGTAGCAGCCATCTCTTATTCATGCTCTGCTCATTACTTATCAACGCCCTCTCACTCCTGTGCTGTGATGGGATTTTCACGGTCCATTTGTGGGACGGGGGGATAGAGGCGGACTCTTCACAATCAGGGAAAAGGAAGGAAAAGGAAGGGTGGGAGGAAACGGGTAAATGAGGGGGAGGAGAGATAGAGAGAGCGCTCGTAAGAGGCAGAGATGGAGAGGTGACAGGAGGAAGACGTACGACGGAGATAAGCGCAGGCTGTAAAGGAGGCGAAAGAGGGTGAATGCACGGGCTGTTAAATGATGAATGGAGTCACTGGAAGCTCCTGATCCCACGAAAAAACAAGAGACACAGACAGAGAGATTATTTCCAATGACCCACTTAGCAGGAAACGGACAAAAATGGCTTTTAATTTGCACTTAGGAAGTCTGGGTGTCAGGATGATGATGATGATGAAGGAGCCTATTTATAAAGCAGAATTAATAATGAAAATTGCCTAATTCAAGTAGTGGTTTGCCCAGATTAGAGGTGAGAAAAAAAAAGCACACAGGAACAAACTGCTACTTAAACCCAAGACAAAACAAGACTCTGAAGAGACATTTGTAGGAAGTTCCGTCTTTTCACACTATAACCTGAGAACGGTGAACTCAAAGTGACCCCTACGCCGGAGCAGACTCATCTTTTAGATTAATGGCAGAGTCATTAAAAAAGGAATTAAACCATAAATCACTTTAATCATCCCCAGATGAAATGGGCCTGTGATTTTTTTTTTTTGGGGGGGGCAAGGAATGAAGTTGGATCACAAAGCACAGTATCACCCCAAAATCAGACTCATTTAAAAGCTTTCGCTAGGGATGCAAATTATCAATTCATTAATTGTTACTTGGTTAACTTGTGGATCGATTAACAATTAATTGAAAAATGGCGATTTTCCTGAGAACCTGAATTTCTCTTTCAATAGGGTCTATAAGAATAAAAGCTAAATACTGTTTCTGTAGTTTATGAAAAAAGCATGTCATTCCTTAATGACTGATTTATTGTCCAATTAGGGATAAAGTACAGGCAATGACATTTATGAGTAAAATTTACTCCAATTGAAGAGAATTTTACTCAACTCAGACAACATTTGGTCCCTCTCTACAAAGAGTAAAAGTTGGTCTTTGGGTAGAGCTCTCCAAACTCAATACAGAGCCAAATTTACCCCATACAGAGCCAAATTTACCCCATACAGAGTCAAATTTACTCAATAGTCAAATTTACTCAATACAGAGTCAAATTTACCCACTATAGAGTCAAATTTACTCAATTTAGACCCAAATTTACCCACTATAGACCCAAATTTACTCAATACAGAGCCAAATTTACCCACTATAGAGCCAAATTTACCCAATACAGAGTCAAATTTACTCAATTTAGACCCAAATTTACCCAATACAGAGTCAAATTTACTCAATACAGAGTCAAATTTACCCAATACAGAGTCAAATTTACTCAATACAGAGTCAAATTTACCCAATACAGAGTCAAATTTACCCAATAGAGCCAAATTTACCCAATAGTCAAATTTACTCAATTTAGACCCAAATTTACCCAATACAGAGTCAAATTTACCCAATACAGAGTCAAATTCACTCAGTATAGAGCCAAACTTACCCTTTTTGAGGAAAATACCTTTGACTCAGGAAAAACTTCTGAGCATTTTTACCAATGTAGTATAACCGAATACATTCTGCGGAGAAATTCAATAAAATAAATGGATCTGAAGAGGGGCAGTTCAGAAGAAATGGGCATTCTGACTTTGCATCACTCACTACCTGACAGGAAGGAGCGGATCTCCAGGAATGGGGAGATGCCGGGCAATTAACCGACAATTATTGTCATTTAATCAAGCAAATTCTTATTGACAATTAATTGATAGTCGATCAGTTGCTTACATCCCTACCTTTCACCATGGAAAAGTAAAACCAATGTCGTCTGTTGATGTCTTGGAACAAAAGGAAACAGCCTCCTCCTCCACCACCATTACATCCATTCAACTGTGACCTATTCATAACACACATTACAGTCCACACACTAGTGTTTTATGCCTACAGTAATTAATTTACATGAGTCAGAGACCTCTAATTTATGTGTTGGCCCACATACCACAAACAAGCACACTCAACACAGGTAAACACCACTGTTTCTCTTTTTAGTAACTAACACATGGACATAATAGCACTGATAATTGCTATTATTTGTGGTATTAAAAAAAGCTGACCAATAAGGAAGATAAATCTTAGGTGATAACAAATGTTGCTTTTGTTAAGTAAGTAAACTGGTAGCTGTTTCAGGCTTGTGTTGAAATGGTGATTAATTACCCTCACTGGCCACTTAATTAGGTACATATGTTAAGCTGCTGATTAACAAAACAGGCCAATAACACAGCAGCAGCATGTAGACACGGTGAGGGTGATCTGTAGATTAAACCTAGCATCAGAATTAAGGTTGCACAACATTAGAAAAAAACTGACATTACGATTTTTTTTAACCCCTCGATATATATTGCGATATGAAAAAATACTCAGGAGGACATAATAGCTGTGTGGCACCGACGTAAATGGTCGAACAAATTTGTCGTCTTACCTCTCGTTGTGGCAACAGCTGCAAGGCACTATCGACACACATTTCAATATCATCCGTCTTGTAGCTGAAGTAATTCCAGATAACTGTTACTTTTCCTTTTTGCACCAAGTCATCGTTTACAGTGATTTTCTCTTGGTCGTTGCTCCTTTTTCAGTGTTGTTACCAATGACTCATTCCAAGCCGATTAAGAACGATTGTGATTGGTGGATCGCTGCGCGCAGTGTGTGTCAGGTACCCTTGAAACCAGATGAGAACACACAGAGTCCATTTGCCTCCTACATCACAGAACCTGCGATGTGACTATTGCGCACACGTACATCCCGATGACGGTACTCAAACGATATACTGTGGAGCTCTGATCAGAATGATGAAGAAATGTGATTTAAGTCGGAGTATTTCACAAACTGCTGATGTACTGGGATTTTCATACACAACCATTTCTAGGATTTACAGAGAATGAAAAAGAGAAAACATCCAGTGAGTGGCAGTTCTGTGGGTGAAAATTCCTTGTTGATGCCAGAGGTCAGAAGAGAATAACAAGACTGGTGGGAGCTGATAGAAAGGCATCAGTGACACAAACAACCATTACAACTGAGGTTGGCAGAGTAGCATGTGTAAATGCACATCATGTTGAACCTTGAAGCAGATGGGCTACAAAACTCACCGGCCACTTTATTAGGCACACCTGTTACTATCCAGGTATAGCTTATAAAGTGGCTGGTGAGTGCATTTCAGTATATATGGACATGAAACTGCCAAGTATTCTAACACACACACACACAACAGAAGATCATGATAATGTTCACCAAACAGCAGCAGGAGTTTGACATTTGAGGCCAGATTTCATTTTGAAGGTTCAGATAATTGACTAAATAAAAGGCAAATCCAGCACCAGCAAACCTTCGTCTTCGTAAGAACATCTGCTGCTATGGGCCTCCAAAACAGCTTTAGTGAGCCGCGGTATTGATTCCAAGTCTCTGAACTCTGCTAGAGGTACAAGCACTTAAACATACCCCTTTACTTGGTGTTTTGATAATGGAAGTGGAGAGGCCGTCTGAAATCTCCAGCAGGAGTTCAGTTGGGTTAAAAGCTGGCGAGTGTTAAGACCACAGCGTGATTCACATCAAATTCATGCTCAAACTGTTCAATGAGCCCATGTTCCCTATGGAAGGGGGCTTTGTGATCCAGATAGAGACCACTCCTACCATTTGTCTGTGTGTCTGCTCAGTGTATGAGGAGGTATTTTGTTTACATTGTATTGCGTGAAGACTATCACTAAGTCCATTCGAAACACTGAATGTCAGAATGTGGATTAATTATACACACAAAATTAATGGTGCCTTTTTGGTGTTTCTGTCCTTTGAGTTTATGTAGACAAAAAAAAAAAAACCAGGTACTTCACTGAATTTCCATAGATGAACTATCAAGTGAAAACATAAATTGACACGTCTCAGTCAGTCCAAAATCTTTTTCAATGTGTGTGCAAATTTTACTCTGATTATGTAAGCAAAGTGTGTACAGCCAAGGTTTTCCCTGAGGCTTAAGTGCAGCATCCACCTAAGATAAAAAGTAAAAGCAGCTTTTTGGATGCAGTTTATCATGTGCTGCAGCTTTTTACAGCTTCACAGAAATATGATAATGATAGCCCAGCCCGACAGGAAATGATCTCCCTTTCACCGAAACACATATTTATAGTAGCAGAAGACACACGAAATGCCAAATCTTCTCCAAACATAGTGAAAACAGAGGAAAGTAGCACCGAAAGCCTCTGAAAACCCAGTACGAGACGTGAGGCGTTATAATTTACATATACAGTCGCGGAAAAAATTATTAGACCATCAAAAGTCAAAAACAATGGTGATCACAAGATTAAAACAGACACAAAAGAAAACACGGAATGAATCAAAGCACTGTTTTTGTCAGTACAGCGACATAGATATTGATGGAAGAACTGAAGTGATTTGGGTTATGAAGAAAACATGGAAAATGGATAGATATCAGCTCTGAAATTCAACTACTATGAGCTATTTTTGTTGGTATCATTATATTTGTCCAAACTAATGGACCTTTAGTTGGACCAAGTAGGAAAATTAACAAGAAACTGAAGAAAACAAGGGGTGGTCTGATAATTTTTTTCTGCAGCTGTATGAGATGATCACCACAGCTGAGTGCGTTCAGCAGCAGCTTCATCCATTAGGATTAAGTGTCAGTTAAACGTTGCCTATGTTGAGGTCAGAGTGTGCGTGCGTTACCTTGTGTTGTTTCCACATCACAGCCAGAGGTTTGACATCATGCTTGTTGTGCTTCCCTTCCTCCAGACACTTCATGCAGGTCGGAGCCTTGCAGGTGCAGCAGTACATGCTGAAGTTTTCCGCTTCGTGATCCACGCACGTCGCCGGTTTCCGTGCGGTAGCGGGCGGCTGCGGCTGCGGCTGCTGCCCGCCTCCTCCTCCGCCGACACCGGCTCCCGCTGCTCCTCCTGCCGCTCGGCTCGGAGGCGGCACCAGGCGGTGTTTGGCCAGCGGACCGCGGGACGGGTGGCACCGCTGCTGGCAGGCGTGACAGTAGAAGACGTCGCACTGCTCGCACATCACCGCCGCGTCCACCGGGTTGCGGTCGCACAGCTGACACTTCACCGCGGAAGAGGAGGAGGAGGAGGCGGCGGAGGAAACGGAGGAAGCGGCGGCGCGGTTCTGCTGGTACCGCGCTACAAGTGCCTCCAGAAGCCGGTTCCGAGGGAAGCCCCGGAGCCCCCGCTCATCCAGAGAGACGCTCCGGTGGCACAGCGGGCAGGTGAGGGAGCAGTGCCGGTGGGGGAGGGTCGGCGGAAAAACCCGAACCCCGTTTGGAGACTTGAGCTGGCACGGTGTGTAGGAGCCGTAGCCGCTGTCGGTCTCACTGTACAGGCTCATCTTGTCCATGTCCAGGTAGTCATAGTCGGAGCTGCCCGAGGCTCTGCTCTGCACCGGGGTCTCTCCCTCCGGGGTCTGGACGGTGATGTTCCGGGCACACGCCAAGCAGACATTGTGGGAGCACGGCAGCAGGATGGGGTCCTTGAAGAGAGAACCGCAAACCGGGCATTTCAACTCTTCCTCCATCGCTCCCGTCCGTGTCGGTCGGTGTACCGGAGAGAAGCAGCCTCAGCGACAGCACTTCAGCACCGACTGGCACGGACAGCTCCCCGCGCCGATCTGCGCCTGCGCGGTTGAGATGGGTGAGGGGGTTTGTGGGGATTGTGGTTCGACTTAATTGATCGGATTCGTTTAAACGCTTTAAATCACCACAGATTCCCCCCCCCCATTGAGTAGCTGAAAACGCAGTTGTGTTGTCAAATTATATAAACTGGTAAAACGGTGATGAAATGGAGAAGAGGAATTAAATACAAACTTTAAAAAAAAAAAAAAAGAAGAAAAAAACTTTGAAGCCTCGCTAATTGGCTAATTCAAGACTGGAAAGTAAACCTGGGTACACCACAGGAATTCAGTCCTAACCCAAGTAAAATATGACTACAGGAATTTGACTCACTTTAGTGCCGAAATCCACATTTTACCTAAAAAAAAAACTGAAAAATTAAAACTACATAAACCTAAAATTTAAGAGCTGACTAGTAATCATTTCCTCCACTCTAGTCATTAAGCTAAGCTAGCTCATCCTCAAGCTAGCTGAAATAGCTGTCAGTTGACTTACAACAATATTTGTCCTTGAAATGTGGTAGGATAAAAGTATAAGGCACTTAAAATTAACGTCATGAAAAAATTCTTCTAAATATAATTTTGGTACAGGACCTTTGTTATTAAAAAATAGGTCTTACCATGAAGATCCAGTTTCTACCTCCAGCAGTCAGTCCAAGCTGGAGTCAATAATCCATTTCAGTATGAAGATATTTTCATACTTATATATATATATATATATATATACACACATTATATGTTATTAGGAAGAGATGGGGTGACCACTACCCAAATATCTTTTTAAAATCAATATGAAAACATCCAGTTTTTCTGTTATGTCTATTTCTGAGATCCTTTTTTTTAATTTAATGCAAATAAATTGTAAATGGAAAAAAAAAGTCTGTTATATGAACAGTAACCTAGGTTGAGTAGATAGGTTTTTATAATCCTAAAAAAATGCATGTCACCGCTATCATGTAGCATTACAGAGGTTTAAGGCTGTATCCTGAGGTCAAAAAAGGCTTTTTTCTACCATCTAAACTACAATGCCTTTTACATAACTAGGAACTATATGATATAGCTTAATAATATTGTTGCCCCTGTCATTGTCAGGCTTACATTGAGCAGCAACAGCCTTCAGAGTGTCCTTTAACTGTGATCAGCATAAGACACACCTGTTCAATAACGATGCTGTCACATCATCATGCTGATAAGACACACCTGTCGGGTTAATGGAGCGTCTCAGCAAAGCAGAGCAGCTCAGAAACAGATTTGAACTCATTTCTGTGAAAACTTTAAGAGCAATCTGTTGTTTGTGTGCATATAGAAAACATATCCCTGGTTTCAGCCCATCAAAAACTGGAGCAGAAGTAAATGTGGAGTGTTTACATTTTTATTCAGTGTATATGTGTATTAAAAAAAAAAAACAACTAAAAATAAATGCATTGTTTTTAGATAATAACATGAAATCCCATAACCCCTGGACTGTGGTCATGGACTGCCCCAAGAAGCCCAAAAATATGGGGAAAACTTAGAATTACATTAAAACAAACGCAAAATAAAGATAAAATTTATAATGAATGGTCTTTTATTGTTTCATTATTTGATCATTTGGTTGATTTTTCTGAAGCTCAATGAAGACAAACATGTTAATCCACTTTTCTTAGTTTTTAGATGAACTCACTGGTTTTGCTGCACCTTGATAATAAATAATGGAATATAAACTGATTCAGTGACAGACAATATGTGGTTTGAGTGACTATTTTGCATTTAATCATCAAAATAGTCACTAGTGTGAAGAAACTAATAGTAAAAAATGTTAGCAAAAAAGATGATTAAGGGTTTTTTTTTTAAGACATTTTGCCCTCCAAAATGTGTATATTTCTGTAAAATTAACTGAAAAAAGAGATCTGAAGAAAAAGAAGGCAATTGAAACAAATTATGAAGTAATTTAGCACATTTTGATGACACGTTATATTGAATTATGCGTTATTTGTGTGGCCTTAGTCTTTGTGTGCGCAAAATGTTAATGTACCTGAGTTTACCAATATAATAATTGTAAAAAAAAAAAAAAAAGCTGTCATCATGATGTTGCCCCTCCATTCTGCTGAAGAGGTATAACCCATAATAATCCTAAACATCAGTCCTGAAGACAGCCGGGAGGCGTGATTATTAGTCATTCTGTCATCAGTAATGGTGCCTATGATAATGTTAATGACCGCCGTTTATCACGCATTGATATACCTGTCATACTGTGGCAGATGGAAGTGTCAAAGTACTCGACAAACTCCACATAAACTGAAATATTCGCGTCAAGCACGAGACGACAGATGCTGAAAAAGTGGCATCGTCGTAAGCCGCTTCGATCCAGTAACCTTTGTGTTGTTTGACATGAGTCCTCTGTGTCAGCCGAGCAGTAATTGACCAAACAGCAGGCATCCCTGAGGGAGCAGCGCTAATCCAACCCAATAGAATAGCTTTCCATTTATTATCCCTGTTAGCGTCCCATTACCTGAGCATCCACAATAACAACCCAGGGGCAGAGACACGGACAGCATGTGAGCTAACCTCTGATGCCGGTCTTTTTAGGCCCTTCCATTATTGTGGACATGTTCACATAAAAGTTTTAAAAATAGAGCTGCAGTTCACAGACGGCGAGGGATGAAAGCTCATGTTAAATAGACATTTTGACAGTGATTCAAAAGCCTAAATGACAGCGAAAAGCATCTTTGTAGGATACATGCCCGTCACTATTATACTCACACTGAACAGAGGTATATGGGGTTATTTTGAGAGCGAGGACCACAATACAGAGAAAAACCAGACACATTTTAGTACTTTTTTTTTTCTATTCTGCAGATAATTGTTCAAATTCGATAACTGTGCCGTCTGTGCTGGGTTACATTAAACCAGTTTTCGCCATCATCAGGAGATAATTCCATTTCTTCAGTGTACTGTAATGTAAGTGACCTGGAAGGAAACAAGAATGACACTCCATTCTCTGGGCTCTGTTGAAACTCTAGCACTTAACAGAATGTTTTGACCAATCACAGGTGTTTTCAGACCGAAGGGGGAGGGGGATGAATCTATGATTGACAGCTGGAATGACCAATCACAATTCAGATTTGGTCTGACTCGCTCACTCTTCTGTATTTCTTGGCGCAGAAGTTTGGAAAAGTGGTTTTGCTGCTGCATGAAACATTATTAGATCATCTGTTGATCTGTTTTTAAGTTGTTGTTTTTTTACTGAGAGGAAAATACTGCAGCAAGACAATGTGTTTTTTTTTCATTCAAATCTAATTGAAATCTAAAGACTTCAAAAAAAAAAAAAAAGTTTTTAACTTAAACCTTTCATGCATGAATTATGAAAAAATGTATCTGGACTTTTTTTTGTTAGATTGATTTTGTTACTCAAAATTAGGCTGAAGTTGAAATGTATTTTGAATATTTAAAAAAAAAAAAACCATATACATGCTTTTATTAAGAAGATACTTAACCTCCTGAGACCCAGGAAAGTACAAGTTTAGGCTTTTTTAAAATGAAATAATTGCCTGTATTGGAAACATCATGATGCAACAGTTTTTTCAGATGCTGTTTCTTTTTTTTTTTTTTTTTTTTATGGAATGTCATTTGCTGTTAACAGTTTTGGGTTTTTTTTGTTTGTTTTTTTTTTTGTGTAATGCTGTGAAACTCTTGTCCACAAACGTAGACAGTAAACCCATCGCTGGGTCTTAGGAGTTTAACTTTATGAGATCACAGAGCAGTCCAAATTCTAAAACTAAGACGATCTTTTTTTTTCATTGTATTGCTTCGGGTCTGTAGAGACTGCCCCTATGTGGTTTGGAGAATATTACCTTTATAATTCTTTGGAAACTGAACTTAAACTGTGTGTCCACAAATGTGGACGTCATGCATGAAAGGGTTAAAGGGGGTACATTTAGCATGTACAGATAATTTACGACGTCATAGGTAGAAAAACTGCAACACTGGCTGCATATTTGACTTTATATGACATATTTTACATTTTAAACAGTTATATCACTAGAACCAACAACGGGTTGACTTTAAAGACAACTGTTTTCAATAGTGCATAACACTGAAGTACACAGTACTGGACAGTACTGGACTCATAAAACTGTGTTGTGTTGAACTCATTATTGTCAAATATAGTCAAGATGAATCCAGAATTCCAAACACTGACAGTAAAAAGGGACTAAAACAAAAGTGTGTGACGTACCAGAGTTAAAATAGCACAACTGAAATGTCATTTAGAATCATAACATGATGTTCCCTTTGTTTATTGGGTGATGTGTTCTGTACGCATTGATGAAAATATGTGCATGTATCATCTGTTTAACCCTTAAAAA
This sequence comes from Apogon hyalosoma, assembly GCA_037367295.1. Taxonomy (NCBI): domain Eukaryota; kingdom Metazoa; phylum Chordata; class Actinopteri; order Kurtiformes; family Apogonidae; genus Apogon; species Apogon hyalosoma. Next base: position 26,400,877 of record JAPQRP010000018.1, read on the forward strand.
TGACACTGAACTGTGAAACTGTTACTAAAATGTACATTTTCTTGATGTGAATGCTATAAAATTGGCAATTTGATGCCCAGAACATTCGAGAACCACTGCTATACAGGCATTCGACATCTTATTAACCCATAAAGACCCAGTGCTATTTTTATGGCCATTACAAAACTTTTTTTTTCTCTATGTTTAACTTTTCTTAAGTGATTCATCCCATTTTTTTATGACATTATCTTCTGTATTCTGAGTTTTTTTCAGTGAACATCATATATTTTCCTATATTAAGTTCACTGATTATGTGGATGTTCATAAATGGTCAAATTAAAGTTGACGGTTATTATATCACAAACAGAGAAAACTGAAGAAAAAGTGAGTTTTTCTGTAAAATATGTCATGAACTGAACATGAACCCAGTGTGTCCATCCAGTGTCATTGATCCAACTCCATGGGTTTTACTGGTGAATCAGTGTTGTAGAAGATGACGGTGTTTCCA
>JAPQRP010000018.1:26401463-26416929 GCA_037367295.1 Apogon hyalosoma
CAGTTTGAACATTTGACACATAAACAGTACCGCAGTGCTTCAGTTTGAACATTTGACACATAAACAGTACCGCAGTGTTTCAGTTTCAGTTTGTCATGTCTCTTACTGGGATTGTCTCTCTTAACTCACCATATATTTTTTATTAGTAAGTTTTTTGTTTTTTGTTTTTTTTTTTAATTAATTACTTGAAATTCCAGGTGACCCCATTTGAATTCCAGGTGACCCCACACAGGGTCCGACCCCAAGGTTGAAAAACACTGCAATAAAGCAAGTTAGTTGATGGCCACTGATGCACCTAAGGATTCAATTGTACCCAGGCAGCAAGAAATCTGCTTTTCTTGGCAAAAAAAAATCTTATTCTGTGCTATTCCCAGTGCCTTCAAAACAAAACTATTAACCATTACTCAGATTCAAAAAAATCATACTAATGTGTTGATCAAGCAAAGCCAAACAGCTCCCAAAATCATGATTAAATTAATGCATTCAAATCAATAAGATGTTATTTGATGATATTCATGAGTCATTTATTTATATTTACATTTATTGGTATTAGTTGCTTTAAGAGAAAAACAAAAATGCATATTGTGAATTTACCAGTATTTATTTTATTTGTATATTTTGAGCCACAAGAGGGCACTATTGCCACCAAAGCCCATGGACAGCACTAATATGATGTGATTTGAGTGTAATCTAATGTTTTCCACACTACACAGTTTGTGTTCGGATTTGTCCAAGCAAGGTCAGAACTGTCACGGATTAGTCTGAACCGTGGATCAACAAACGGCAACTTAGCAAAGATGACATCCCATAATAACTTTATACCTTCATAAGACTCAGAATCAAACTCACCTGCGTAGAAGAAACGCTGACATTTCGGCATCAAACTCCATTCTTCTCATTTACAGCTGAGTCCGGTGGAGAAAACAACATTAATGCAGCTTTAATTCTGCCTTTGTGTCGTCATTATCAAGTACGTTTGACTTTTTTTTTAATCCTTAAGAGATGTGAAAGTTATCTCAGTTAAAATACAATCTTTTTTTTTTTTTTTTAACTAACTGTATTAAGCACATTGAAAAACTAGTCTGAGGGTCAGATTCATCCTTTGCAACCAATGTGAAATAGACTTTTCCACCCAATATTCATGGTTATAATGTGGAAGACATTCTTTGTTACTGGAATCAAAGAATTCACAGAAACTCTAAACAAAAACTACTTTCAGAGCAAACTATATTTTGCAAGATTTAACACAAATATTTACTCTTTAATATTTATGCCTTTTCAGTTATGCTTTTTAACCAGTTTAAGTACGCGACAATACTGATTATTGTACAACATATTAGTACCGTTACAGCCTGAAGTTTCAAACTAGATGATTTGGATTTCATTTATCTTTGTCCATAAGTGCATCAAGTAACAGAAAAACATTTCTCTAGCATCTTTCACAGACACTTTGCATAGACTTGGTGGAAACATTAATCATTTAAGCAAAAATGTTCACAAATCTGTGCATAATATTCTTAAATAAATCAGCTTTTATGCCCAAACAGATGTATTTATCGCATATTTTCATAATTTTACTAGTTTGGTCATGTTGAAGTCTTTCCCTCTGGTGCCTTTTAATTATCATTAGTATCTTATGTGACAGTTATGTGGGTTTGTTTTTATTTAAGGTTGATATTACCCATTTTAGTGCAGGTAATGGTAGCATTCTGTTGGTCATTTTCACATTTTTTGGTTGTGCCCTTTAATTCTTTCATACTGGATAAATGTAAGAGAGAGATCAGTTTAATAATCAGCCTAGAGGAGGGAGTAGAAAAGCAGTAACTAGGAAATTATTTAACAAAGAGGCTCCAAAAGTCACTGAATGGACATGATGTAACATTTTACCATCTTTTTTTTTTTTTTTTTTTTGAGACACGACACCAGTAAATGTGGAATCCTGGAAAAACTGGAAATCTTACTTGAATATGAAGTGACCTATGTCTGTTTTTTGTTTCATTTCTTGATGTTTAAAAGGAACTGAAAAGGACTTGAATTTATGAAAAAACTAAGTGTTTTATGTCTTTTTTTTTTTTTAATTATATAATTTTTTCAATTCTTTTTTTCTTTTTTATTTGCTTGGAGAGGTATTCATACAAGCCTTTTTGGCTTCTAACCACTCCTGCACAATGGTGTTACTTGCATTCTTTTTTCTTATCGTTGTTTGTAATGTTCAAATAAATAAATCAACTAAATAAAATGTATAAAAAGATGCACAGATGTTAAATGTATTTTCATTTGTTTATTTATTATTATCATTATTTTCTGTCATTCATCCTCTGTTTGGCTTATTTGTCATTCAGTCTGTTGTTTTCTTCTCACAAAAAACAAATACTTTAAAAAAAAAAAACCCTCAATCATACAAATACGCTCGTGCTAGCAGATCATCTGAATTATCTGGACAATATTGCACTTAACAGACAAACCATGATTAGTATTAAAAGTAGGAGAAAACGGTGCTTTAAACCCTCTGACTGGTAGTGTAAGTGTTTTTCACAGGCCACATTTCCTTATCTCAGTCTCACGTCTTTAGGCAAATGTACAAAAAGGTAAATGGACTCCGTCTCAGACCACCGACGTGGTGCTCTCCGGGTTGATCCGAACCGGCCTGGTGCTCTTCCTCAGGTCCTGCAGCTGTTTGGCGGGTTTGCCCACGCCCTCCTCGAACCGCCGCTCCACCACGGGCAGCACCGTGTCGTGGAGGAAGGTGGCGTTCTGCAGGATGAAGGCCTTCTTCTCGGGGTCCTGTTCGCATCGGAGGCTGTAGTCCACGTGCTGCACGGCCACCAAGATGATCTCCCTCAGACTCTCCAGCAGAACCATGTGCAGCTCTGGGAAGTAGAGCTTCAGACCCTCCTCCAGGAAGCTCATCATCTGCTTGGTAAAGGCCACCACCGTGTAGCTCAGGTTCACCCAGCAGTCGTCGCCGGTGTACTGCTCGAAGGTGCCCATGCCACAGGTGCGCATCTCATCCTTCAGAGGAACATATTCACATGTCGGTTAATGTTACCGGAAGATCTGGACAAATATTACATCACAGATCAACATTCAATATGAACCCATGAAGACCCAGTGCTACTTTTATGGCAGTTCCCAGATGATTGAACCTTTATTCAGTGATTGGTCACCACTTATTATAATACTGTCATCTGTATTTTGCATTTTTTCAGTGAAAATCAGGTATTTTCCTGTATTTAATTTACTGATCATGTAGATGTTCATTAGAACTTAGACTGAATTTGAGTGTTATTATATCAGAAACAGAGAAAACTGAAGAAAAAGTTTGTTTTTTTCAGCAAAAATATCAATAAATGAATGTAAAAATAAATGTGTCCATCCACTGTCAATGATCCAACTCCATGGGTTTTACTGGTGAATCAGTGTAGCAGAAGATGGCAGTGTTTCCACGGTAACAACGGAGCTTCTGAACGTCCAAATGGGTCATATCTGATGACCATGAAAAGATGAACTGCATTTTATACCAATTATTTACATGTACTGATAGGATTAGTGGATGAACAGGTATTAAACAGTTTCCATCAGTACATTGTTTTGGTTGCCAGTGGCTGTTTGAGTCTTTGAGAGTTAAATTCATTAGTAGTGGAAACACAGTTGAACTAGTCTCTGCTCAGTCCTTTAAATGTCGTGTCAACACCAGTGAAAAGTCTGAACCCCGTTATCATTCTGAAAAAGCTTAAAGCATCTCTGCGATGGGACAACAAAAAGAAGATTTCACTGTGTTATCGAGCTGAAATGTAATATTCTGCCACATCTGCACACTCCTCCTAACAAAAGATACAAAGCCAATCGCTGGTTTAACCTTTACGTGAAAGCTGGTTCATGTAAAACCTCGGTATAGATGTTGTGTCTGGTCCTTTTCTAAAACCCAAATAAAGCGAATAGACAGATAAAATAATAAGATACGGGCAAAATATTTGTCGTGGCTTCACCAGTGGGTCGTCTGTCTCTGCTCCTGGAGGGTATGGTTCAGGATGCAACCGGTTTTCGTATTTCAGGAGGACTGCGCTGTATATTTGCATATGCTGCTCAGGTAACCCCAGGGGCGGTGCTTTCCGCCGGAGTGGAGTATGTTTTCTGCGCTCTCCTTTCGTTTAATGTTTTATTCTGCTATTGTCCTATGCAACTGTATGTGTTTCCATGCCTTTGTAAAGCACTTTGAATTGCCGTGTGTATGAATGCTGCTATACAAATAAATATGCCTTTTGCTGCAAAGGAGCAACCTCTTAACATCGTGTACAAACATTGCCCTTTTGCCACATCTGTTGCTGTTTTCTTCCACTATTCACCTCCTCACCTCATAACTGTTACTGTACTGTACTACCGCAGCCATTGTAAATAGACTGATGTATACACTTTACATTCTATTATAGTTAATTCTTTATACCACTTATTTATTCTTGTTCTATTTTTACCTCTTTTTTTTTAAGTGCATGGCATTTCATAACAATGTCCTGTGCATCTAGGGAACTGACAATAAAAAAAACTGAAACAAGTGTCAAAATCTCATCAAAGTAAACCAGCATCAACAAATTATGAAGGTTCATCTATCTATCTATCTATCTATCTATCTATCTATCTGTAGATATAAACTAATGGATTTTCCAGAATATTGGATGCGTTTCATCATGAACTCAGATTCTTCCTAAAATGCTTGGATGTTTTAGATTTACAGAGGCATTTGTGTCCATTTCTAATCTTTCTTGACTAAATTACAGCTCTGTACTCCCTCAGAAGGAAATGTGAAATATCAAGACGTGCATCAGAGAAACCACAGGCACCTTCAGTTTAGCCAAAGCCTCCGGGGTCATGAGGTTCATCCTCCTCCACATCTCCTCGGAGTTCCGGTGCTTGGTGGCTTCGATGATGATGTCCTTGTAGCTCTGCAGCGCTGCCTTGATGTCTTTGACCAGCAGGGACTGGAGGGTGAAGGTCAGGTCCAGGCCGATCTCAGTCAGCTGCTGACAGTGCTCCTTGGCCACTTTAACACACTCTGCTGCTGTGGACAGACTCTCCTTACTGTCAAAGACCTGAGGAAGACAACGGTTCACCTTGATGGGCATGTCTGGTGTCTTTTTTATCGTCACATCTCTTTATTCTAAACACTCTATTGATCCTTTCATGGCATATAAAGTCAATTTAAGACCCTTCATAACTCCTCCTCTTCCTACCTGTTTGCTGAAGGCGTCCACAAACATCCTCATGGCTGATCTGGACCAGACCACGAAGGCCGAGTAGCAGCCCGTGTTCCCTGCAAAGTCCATCTCGAACTCTTTGGCCGTTTCCAGCAAACTGGTAAAGAAGATGTTGCAGAGTTTGTGGATGTAGAGCAGAGTGGCTCCTTCGATGCGAAGCTGCCGGATGGCCGTCTGGACGGCGGCAGCACGATTCTTCAGAAACAGTTCACATGCTTTGGTGGACTGACCTGGAACACAGTCAAAAACAGTGCAACTTATATTAAAATAAATGATGAGACTGCGCAGATATTTTAAAGAATCTGCTGCTCCTAAAGTGTACTATACCATTTTTCACAATGTGCTATAGTTCTGAATGAGTGAGACAAAACATAAACAAGTGGTTCCAGGCACAATAAACCCCGCCCCTCACATGTAGTGTAGCTTATTTTGGTATCGATCCAGCTGATGTCATCATGTCTATGTGTGTGATGTCAGAATATCAGTTGCCTCTATATATGTTTCAAGTTTTAAGTAAATTGAAACAAAATTGATGTTTTTGTGAAATCTCACCCTTTATAAGCAAATGAGAGAAAAAAAAAGATGTAAAAATTCCCAAAAATTTGAACTTTGACCTACTGTTCCAAGTTGGTATGAATTCAAACAATAGTTTTGCTGCTACAGACATGTGAAATTTCACCCATTATAAATAAATGGGGGGAAAAAAGATTTTAAAAATTCATTAAAAAATTTAACTTTGACCTACTTTTCCCAAAATGTAATGACATCTATTCTGGGTCACTGGCAATCTATAAACCAAATTTGGTCTGAATTCAACCAATAGTTTTGTGGCAAGAATGTTAACAAGCAAACACACAAACCGAACCAAAAACGATACCCCTTGCCTCCCCTTCAGGGGGCAGGGTAAAAATATTGTCCTCACATAGTTTTAAATTAAATAAAAGTTCTAATCGATTCAGAAAATAGTAGCTTCTGTTTTAATGTGCACATTTTTCAAGGTCTTTAGAGCTGTAGTTAGGACAGAGTGATAAAACAGTAATGATAACTATTGCAAATATCATCTGATATTATGTTGTGTTATGTACATTGTGATTTATTTATTTGAAAATGTCACGATCATTTTCCTTACAGATTAAAGGCTATTGTCATACTTGTTGCTTTCTATTATTATTTGTATGGGTGTGTTTGATTACACTGTCAATGTTTTCTATTTTACTGACTTAAATGATAATTGTGCCAACCATAACAAATAATTTAAAACTACAAATAAATGTCTGTTTTCTTCATCAATCGCTCAATATCAGGTATCTGCCTTTAAACCTAAAAGAAATAATGTAATGATTTAACATGTTTGGTGATGATCGCAGACATCAACTGGACATCCTGGCTGAACCTGTATGAGTGAAACACCAAAGACTCCACTGATAATTCAAATAAGTGATTTACAAGTATTCACGAAGGATGGAAAACAGTAAATAACACAGGTGAAGGGAGTGAATGAGTAACAGTCCATCTGTTTAACAACTGAAGTCAAGGAGATGTTCAACTAGGATCACAATGTGGTTTAAGAGTGGACCAGGACGTCTATACCCTATGAAACACACCTAGTCTGATGAGCTGGGACACGGCTCGCCTGGTGGCCTTGGGTCCACCTCGAAGTGACCGATCTGGAGACAGCTCAAACACCAGGACCTCCGTCAGCTGCCGCACCCGCTCATCCACTTTGGACCTGAGCTCTTTGACCTTCTGGGTGACCGGCTGGTCTTTGAGATACTCGTTGAGCTTGTCCAGCAGGTCCACGGCGCCCTCAAAGTCTCTCTGGGCGATGCACACGTCCAGGTCCTCGGGGAGCTCCTGGATCCACTCTAGGGTCAGATCTACATTTTCCTCTGCATCAGCTGGTTCATCATCATCCACATCAAAGGGGTTGGTGGACACCTCAGCTCGTACTGGAGAAGTGGGGACCTCCTCTTCTTTCTTGTGCCTGTCCTTGGTCACTTTGTTCTTCTTGGTTTCATCCAGGATCTCCAGCCACTCCTTTTTGACTTTGCTGTTCTCGGCCTGAAAGATGCGACTGTCTGGGAACATCAGGATCTTGAACATGTCCTTCATGGGAGGGTTGTCCTTTACGTTGACCACAGCAAAGCTCTCCAGGTCATACAGGGCATTGTATTTGTACTTGACAGTGCCACGGCGGTTGGGAAGCCAGGTAGCAATGAGCAGACAGTCATTCATGAGGAAAGCGTGGACTCTCTGGATGGGGGACATGTTGTCAACATCAAACTCAGCCAGATCTCCATTGTAGATTAAATGCCTCCCTGGTGTGTCCATGATGTTTTTACCCCCTTCCACTTTCTCCAACAGAGAGGTGAGGGTCCTCTGCTTCAGCTCCTCTGTCTCTTTGGGGAAAGCAGCCTGCATCTCCTTGGAAGTCTCATCCTTATCTGTGGACAGCAGAGCCTGGGTGATGCTCTCCATGATGCTCTTCTGCTCCGTCAGGATGTGACTCAGCTGGTACATCTCACTCTCCAGGTACGAGATCTCCTTAGCGGTCTCTATGAACTGTCTGTAGTTCTTGTAGACATTTTTCTTCAGGTTTTGAGCCGTTTCATCGGCCAGGTTTTGGATTTTTTGCCGATGCTCCTGCAGGTCTCTGTCGCCGTCGGACTGCTGCGACAGTTGCTTCACGTAATTCTGAGGGTCGAAATTTGGCGATTCCAGCAGTTTACGAAGTCGGTTCCCCGTTTCCGACATTTTCTACCGTGGTTATTTTACAGCTACGGACACAATTGGAAGCTAACGACTATAACAGTGACCAAAAAAGCAGTTTATCCCACAGCCCTTGGTTCATATCCGCTTGCAACCCAAAACAGGAAGCAGCGCCGCCCTGAACGTCACGGGATCCAGAGAAAAGGGTTGGCCAACAAATTAAACCCGGAGTTATTGGCTAACGAACCAGACCCGGAGTTATTGGCCAACAAATTAAACCCGGAGTTATTGGCCAACAAATTAAACCCGGAGTTATTGCTCAACAAATTAAACCCGGAGTTATTGGCCAACAAATTAGATCCGGAGTTAATGTTATTCATGTAATACCACCTAAACTAACTTTGTTATTGACAAATGCATGTATGTTTTCGTTGAATATGACCAAAATTTAAACTATGGCTACAGTAAACAATTATTTCCATTGCCAATTAGTTATGTGGGCTTTAAAATATAAACAAGCGTGAAAAACGTTTTGTCCACATCATACATAATCAATTTAAACTCACGGAGGAGGAAAGAAACCAGAAATTATATTACTTTAAAAAGGTTGAGTAACAAAATGTTTTTTTTTTCCCATAAAAGCTGACTAAAACCTGTTAAATGATTATCAAAATGGTATCAACTACATGTCAGTTAGTTTCATAGTTGATAAGTAATCAATTGATCAAATGATTGTCACAGCTCGAAATAATACTCTAAATGTTCTGTGAGTACTTTGTTATTTTAAGGAAATTTTGTATCCATAAATTTGTAACTTTTTACAACCAACAATAGCTATCAAATATTTTATTTATTCAATATCTGATTGTGATGAATAACACGCTGTAAAACATACGAATCCTATAGGCTTTCCAAATATATTTATGGATTTTTTTTTCTAAAGTTTTTCACTTGTTACAAGCGGTTGGTTGTAGAATAGTATTTATAGATAACAAGTTACATCGATATATAGATTAAAAACAACATCAGATTGGATGAATACATGCTTTTACAAATGTTTCCAATTTCCAAAAGACATTATTTTCCTTTTTTTCCAGAACAGCGGCACCTAAAACGCTTCAGTAGCTGTTCAGATTGGCCAACTACTAAAATTCGGGGACTATATATCCCACAATTCATTTCGTTCAGGTTCAAACAATTGAACGTGCACGTTACATAAACCAAAACCGGAACCAAACGCTTTCATTTGTTTCAAGAGCAAAATAATGGTGCGTTTAGAAGGATTACTACAATATACAAGCTAAATGTGGGTTTATCTGTTTTATTATATTAGGTAGATAGGAATTATATTGTAATTTATTAGTTACTTATCATAGTAGTCATTCACGTATGTGTAGTTTAAGGATTAGTAAAACAAATGACAAAGTAACATCTTGCCTTATTTTAGTTTTTCAGAATGTCTTTTTTATGTATCGAGCCTCTTGATATTTAAGTTTTACAATTGTTGACCATCTTAGTTGTAAATTTTTTTGTATGTAATGTTTTAATTTAATTAAAAAAAAAAATCTTTTAAAACATTATTCAACGGTTTCACGGTGGTTTTAAAATAAAGCTGCTGTAACAGTTATCATTGGCCACTCGCACGTTATTTGAACAAATATGTTTTATTTTGAAATCCAAACCGGAAGCTCTTTGATTGTACTGTGACGCGTTGGACTCAGTGATTGTCGGCGCTAACTTGTAAACACAGGGTTATCAAATCTGAAATCCTGTTGTTTTTTTATGAAAATCAGACCGCATATATGAGCTGTTTTACAAATAGTATATATGCAGGTGTTTTTAGTGTCTCTGTAACGCTGTCACTTGATGTTTGACAGACTAGTAGAAGCTAATTTAGCTAGTTAGCAGCTAGCCTAGCATTAGCTTCGACCAGCCTCTGTTTTTCTGGCGCTGCTGTTGTGATGGATGAGGACTTACTGCTCGCTATTCAGCTCCAAGAACAGTTTGACAATGAATACCAGGATTCTTTACTTTCACCAGACGGATTTGAGGTCGATGGCTTCGGACAAAGTAGTAAGAGACGGAAAGTGGAGGTAGCCGGAGGTGGTGGCAGTGATGTTGTCCCCTACCTGCAGCCCGAGAGGCCAATGTCTATCGTGGACGAGTCGTGGGAGATGCTGGACCCGAATCCGGATGTCAGAGCCATGTTCCTGGAGTTCAATGACATGTTCTTCTGGGGGAAACTCAGTGGGGTCGAAGTGAAGTGGAGCCCGAGGATGACACTGTATGAAAGTGGTGAAATTGTGATGTGACAGTGTAAACCTGAGCTGCTGGGGTTCTGATGGCTCCTCCTTTACCTGTGTGTTTTCTGTCAGGTGTGCTGGTGTGTGTTCATATGAGGGTCGAGGTGGACTGTGTTCTATCAGACTCAGTGAACCTCTGCTGAAGCTCAGACCCAGAAAAGACTTAGTGCAGGTGAGGTGGAAACGTACACAAATCATTATTTTCTATAGCTGTGTTTGGTACTTTATCCTCTAAATGTTACTGATATACAAACCTGTACTAATAGGATCCCTAATGTCCTTAGAATTAAATTGCAAAAGTCTTATGCCATCTTTAGTTTTGTTATTTTTGCAGGGGTTTAGTGACCATACATATTTATTTATCTCTCTTTCTCTTTTCTTCACATACAAGAAAATACAGGAAACATGCGCACAGCCTTAAAAGACACACAAAAACAAAATTAAATGAGTTGTAAAGATTAAAGTCACTGTCTAGTATGACCTCTGACCCTATGACAAAAGCAGCATAAACAATAAAAAAAAAAAAAAACATCTGACATGTGTTGAATGAAACCTGGTGTAAAACATCAGAAAATCAATGCACATACTTGGCCAGTGTCATTGTAAATGCGCCCATTTGTTGCAACATGGATGAAGTACATTTGTGAGTTTCCTGCTGGGATGAATAAAATATCTATCAAAAGGGTTAAAGTCATGTTCAGTGCTAAGGGAGGTCACACTAAATACAACCACTTTGGTTTATAGAAGCTGTTTTTTCTCGGACACTTTACATACTTCACATATATCAGATTGGCTCTTAAGAGGCTGACAAATACATATGTGGGGTCATTAGAACTTTACTAAACCAATAAACCTTATGTTGGACTAGGACTTATACACAGTACCGTAAAGTATATGAGTAAATATGCAAAACATAATAGTAATGTAGTAATAGAGTAGTAATGCAACAAAAAAATAGACGGGGTGATTGGCAGCCTCCAAGTGTTTATTTATTTAATTTTCATATAGTAAAACATACACATAAATGCATGTTGGTTAAAAATTGTGATGGATGGTTACTAAAAATCCTCAAGGGGCTTAACAAGTGGCAACCACCAGATTTCATAGATTATTTACAACTGCAATTAAAAATATAGAAAAATATTTGCAAGCTGTACAAAAGTACATTTTCAACAAATAAAATTACACGATATACCAAGTTTAGAAATGTATCCCATGTGGAAAGTACAATCACTCAGGAGCAGAGTTTTCACAGCTTTTTTAAACTGAATCTGAGGATGCACCATGAGAAGAGTTGACAGATTATTCCATATTTTAAGTGTTGTCTGTGCTGTTAAGAGTGGAAAACAGATAATTTTGTCCCCAGCACCGAGACAGTGGGAGAGACATAGACAATGTACACATTTTCAGGTTTGTCGCCACTACTTTGGGCTAGAATCAGCATTCCAGTAATGACATTTTGAAGGCAATTTGGTGTCACATGCTCAGCCAGACTTCCTAATTTTTTTCCCTCTGTTTGCATCTGCAGACTCTACTGCACGAAATGATTCACGCTCTCCTGTTCGTGACCCAGAACAACAGAGACCGAGATGGGCACGGACCCGAGTTCTGCAAACACATGAACCGTATCAACAAGGCCAGTGGAACTAAAATCACAGTATGTGTCTCTTCCTTTAAACTCTTTGAATTCAGGTCGACTTATGGAATAAATAACGAAACCCTCTTGTCTTTTCAGGTCTACCACAGTTTCCACGATGAGGTTGACGTGTATCGGCAGCACTGGTGGAGATGCGACGGGCCCTGTCAGAACCGAAGGCCTTACTTTGGCTACGTGAAGAGGGCCATGAACCGGGCTCCGTCCCATCTCGACCCCTGGTGGGAGGACCACAGGAGGACGTGCGGTGGGACTTACACCAAGATTAAGGAGCCTGAAGGATACGGCAAAAAAGGCAAGACCGGTGAGAAAAAGGATAAGAAGACGGTGTCAGGAAACATGAAGTCTTCCAGTACGAGCACAGGTGAGGAGCTGAAGCTACTGCTCTGGGTTCCTTCTGAGTCTAAATACAGCGGTGGAAAAAGCTTTGGTTCACCCCATGCATTTGTGATAAATTGCATTAAGAACCACTCTTAAGTCATTGAACTCTGCCAAGCATTGTTCCATATTCCAAACCCACATGCTCCCTTCTGCACATGCTCTGTTCGAGCAGATAATGAAACACATTTAATTAGGTTGTTTTTTTCTTATTAACAATAAACAAAAAAAAGCTTTTACATTTGTGACTGATGCAGCCATGCCTTTTGATTTTTTTCCACAAATATTTAAGTTAAAAAAAAAAAAAAGGTGGTTGGCTGAAGTTTCCCAGATACAGTCTTAGGTCAAAATGTGAAATTCGAGAATTAACGAGAGAATGGGTTTAACTCAGAAGGAATATTAATGTCAGAGCAACAGATTTACTTCAAAACACTGTCTGCACATTACAATACATTCATTTCACACATTCTATCAGTGGAACATTTATAAATCTATTGTGTAAATGTACATAACACTTTATCATATACCTTCAGCAAACCAGCACTTTTGTCATTTGTTTTCAGTTAATCTTATTAAAATATATAACATTTAGCACGTTCAATCTCTGAAGCAGATAATTTCTAAAAAAAAATAAATAAAAATAATAATAATAATAATAAATTGTAGAGCGGTGTAATCAGACAGATATTAGTAGAACATTTGTAAGAATAAACTGAAAATTGGACAAATGTGACCTGACAGTTGTTGGATCCCTATAATGCAGGGGTCTCAAACATGCGGCCCGGGGGCCAAAACCGGCCCGCCAAAGGGTCCAGTCAGGCCCACGGGATGAATTAGTGAAATACAAAAATTACACTGAAGATATTAACAATCAAGGATGTTAAAGTAATTTTAGGTCAGTTCAATTTAAAGTGGGTCAGACCAGTAAAATACTATCAGAATAAACTATAAATAATGAAAACTACAAATTTTTCTTTGCTTTAGTGTAAAAAAAGTAAAATTACACAAAAATGTTTACATTTACAGACCAGCCTTTTACAAAAAATGTGACTAACCTGAACAAAGAAGAACAACCTGAAATGTCTTAAGAGAATTAAGTGTAATTGTGCCAATATTCTGCCTGTTCTTAAGTGTTTTGTGTTTTTGTAGATCCACTGTGATCTGTACGTTGTAGTGAACATGTGAAAATGAGAAACCGAGGCTAAATAATAACATAAATTGTTAAAATTGCACTTTTTTTCTTAATAAATTTCATTTTGTTGATGGTTGTTCATGTTTTTCACATTTTCTTAGAGGATAGTTTGTAAAAGTAAACATTTTCATAATATGATTTCACTTTTTTCACTCTAAAACATAGACGTTAGACATACAAATTTTGGAATTAACATTATTTCTATATGATTGTTATTATTTCAATGATCCGGCCCACTTCAGGTCATATTGGGCTGTATAACATGAGTTTGAAACCCCTGCTCTAATGAATACATGCATCCAAATAAATGTAATGTGTATGTTTTGTTCTCTCAGGCTCTGGGTCACAGGACATCAGAAACATCATCCCCTTCAGTGGAAAAGGCTTTTTACTGGGAGCGAAGCCACAGGCCTCCACATCTTCATCTTCGCCAGTATCTGTTATGAGAACGTCGTCTTCTAGCCCCGCCTCTTCTCCTCAAAAAGTCCTCCCCCTTTCATCTCCACGTAACAGCCTCGCTTCCCCCGTCCGCTCTGGACCGGACGACCAAACCAAACGTATCTCCAGCGCCTCCCCCCCGGTCAGACCAGGAAACCCCTCCGGACAGAAGCCAAATATGAAGAAGTCCGTGAGCAACACCAGGGTTTTTGTCAACGTCAACGGCTCACCGGTGAGGATCCCAAAAGCAAACGGAGCGGAAAAGGTAAAACAGAGGTCCATTGATGAACTCTTTAACATCTCAAACCTGAGAAAACCCACGAGTCAGTCGAATACAGACTGGATGCCTGTGTTAAGTCCCTTCTCTGACTTTCCTCGTTCGACTAAACCTAGTCCGAACAGATCCAAGTCCCCGTCTGTAGTTCCAACCAAGTCTAGCCCCCAAAACCCACAACAGTCCAAGTATTTCAGTGACTCTAACAGTGGTAGTAGTACATCTGGGGCTGCTGGCGGGGGTCAGGCCTCCAGAAAAAGGTCATGGGACGACGCGAGAAGCTCAGCCAGCATCTTCGACTTCTTCCAGAAGACGCTGAGCAGCAACTCGGCGGCGTCAAGGGAGTCGATAAACGCAAAATTACCTGCAATGCAGCAAAGAACTGCCAGCGCATCCTCCTCCTCCTCTGCTTCGTCTCCTCATTCCTCCGCAGGACCGCACGGCGCTACCTCATCATCATCCTCATCTTCCTCCTCGGCTGCGCTGATGGTCAGCTGTCCCGTGTGCCAAGTGAAGGTACAGGAAGCAAAGATCAACGAACATCTTGACTCGTGTCTCAGCTGAAAGAGGAGGGAAGTAAAAGGGAGGCTGCGATAGAAGTCAGACGTTTCAGGTTTTAGTTTGAACGTTGAGAGAATGTGGTTTTATCTGACGTCACATTACATCCTGGTTTTAAGGCTTTTAGCTTCATTTTAACATCCAGGACAGTTATTAAAATGACATCACTGATTTTAAAGGGCTCATATTTTGCTAAGCCCACTTTTATTACCTAGTCTTTGGTTCATTTATTTGTGTGTTTGGACCTTAATAGTTCACAAAGTTTGAATTTGAACCCTCCAGGTGCTGTAAAGCTATCTTTAGATTCAGTTTGGCAAAAATCCAGTGGATTTCTACAACCTGTTTCAATTCCTGCTTAACCCATAAAGACCCAGTGCTACTTTTATGTCACTTCCCAAATTAATTTTTCTCTGTATCTAACCTTTCTTAAGTTATTTATCACCATTTATTATAATATTATCATCTGTATTTTGCCTATTTTTCTCCATGAAAATCTGGTATTTTCCTGTATATTTGCAGATAATGTGAATGTTCATAAAAGCCCAGATTAAAATTGATGATTGTTCTATCAGAAACAGAAAACTGAAGAAAAGTAACTTTTTCAGCAAAAAAGAATTAATAATTGTATGTAAAAATAAGTGTGTCCATCCACTGTCACTGATCCAACTCCATGGGTTTTACTGGTGAATCAATGTTGTAGAAGATGAC
>JAPQRP010000018.1:26422039-26435374 GCA_037367295.1 Apogon hyalosoma
GATAGATAGATAGATAGATAGATAGATAGATAGATAGATAGATAGATAGATAGATAGATAGATAGATAGATACTTGATTAATCCCAAGGAAAATTCATCAGCACACACATAAACATGATGACGTCAACTGGATCGATGCCAAAATAAGCTACTTTACGTGCGAGGGGCGGGGTTTGTTGTGCCTGGAACCACTTGTTTAATGTTTTTTTGTTTTTGTTTTTTTTATTTATTTGTCTCAAACCAAATTAATAATAATAATAAAAAAAAATTAAAGTACAGTAAAGTCAACAGGTCAGTTACATATGCTGATCATTAATCACAGAAAAGGTAACAATTACAAAAATGTAACATAACTGTTCGATTTTAGGTGAAATTCTGCGTCGGTCAACAGAAGCTGATTCGTTCCAGAAGGCGCTTTTATTTTGGAGGTCTAAGCGGAAGTGCCGTGACCTCCTTCCGTTACTTGACGTGGCCCCGTGGGCGGCGCATCCGCGGCTGTTGCTTCGGTTCGTTCAGTCTCGGACGGTTGGATTTGCCCAGCGGGCGCGTGCGCGGTTTGCTCGGACTAAAACGGTCGGTACCGGAGCCGTCGACGGCCTCCCTTCAGTTTCCGGTCACACACGCAGCGGAGGATGAACGGTAAGTCCGCCAACGGTTCCGCGGGGGGGATGGCCTGCATCGAGGGGCTCCCCCCGCTGCCCAAGAGCCTGAGCGGGCTGTTGAACTCCAGCGGCGGCTCCTGGAGGGACATGGAGCGGATGTACGTGAAGAAGACCATGATCCAGGACGACCTGAGCCGGGGCCGGAACAACAGCGACAGCCTGCTGGCCTCCAAGCCGGCCAACCTGGACGCAGCCCTGGCGCTTCTGCGGAAGGAGATGGTGAGGAGCCACCGGACGGAACCGACGGGGCGGTCCGGTGTTTGCACCCGGAGCAGAGGCTCAGAAGCCCGCGGTAGAGACACGACAGCCCGGGTCCAGTGGGTCCAGATCACAGCTCCAACGTCCCACCGTCCCGGTTCTAGGTTCGGCTTAAAAACACCGAACCGGAACCGAGGAGTGGGAATGAAAAGAGCAGCTTTATCTGATCTGGATCCACGAAACCACAAAGATTAAAAAAAAAAAAAAAAAAATACACACAATTAGTGATTTAACCTCAGTTTGGTTTATTAACTAGTGTTTAAACTGGACAAAAAGGACTAGTTAAGATGGAAAATGTCTTAAAATAGAAATTTCAGTCATAAATAGTCATAGAATAATAATAATAATAAATACAAGAACTGATTTAACCTCGGTTTGGTTTATTAACTAGTGTTTAAACTGGAAAAAAAAGGACTAGTTAAGATGGAAAATGTCTTTTACAACAGAAAATAGAAAGTTCAGTCATATAGTCAAATTAAAAACATAAAACACCATATTAATAACACATCTATAACACTCCTGCAATGATTTAAATAAACAATGTTCCTTAAAAGCAGAAGAATGAAATTTTACATTTTATCAAAGAACATTACACAGAATTTATAATTATAAGGCTGTTACACATGATTTGGTTATTGTTGTATTTGTTAACCTTTATTTAACCAGAAAAAAAATGACTCAAGATTAAAAATCTATAGCGAGACAGAAAATAGAAGTTTCAGTCATGTATTCACATTAAAAAAACAGATAAAACACCATCTTAATAACATACATGTAACACTCCAGCAGTAATTTAAGTAAAAACCAATGTTCCTTAAAAGCAGAAGAATGAAATTTTACTCTTATCAAAGGAAGAGTGACAGAATTCTTAATTATAAGGCTTCTTCACTTTTTACAAGACTGTTTTTTATTAATCTGCATTTTACTAGGAAAAATAATCATTCGTTGAGATTAAAAAAATCTTTTGCGACAGAAAATAGAAATGTCAGCCTTGTATTCAGACAAAAAACACATTAAACACCATATTAATAACATACATGTAATACTTCAGCAGAAATTTAAGTAAAGAACAGTGTTCATTAAAAGCATCTCAAAGCAGAAGAATGAAATTTTATTCTTTTATCAAATAAAGTTTGACAGAATTCTTAATTATAAGGCTTTTTCACTTTTTACAAGGTTTTTTTTTTTTAAACCTGTATTTTACCAGGAAAAAAAATGACTCAAGATACAAAAAAATCTTTAGTGCGACTGAAAATGCAAATTTCCACCATACATTCACACTAAAAACAAATAAAACACCCCATTAAACACACATAACACACTGTAACAGCAGTAATCTAAGAAGTATACTGTGTTCCGTAAAAGCATCTCAAAGTTGAAGCATAAACTAAACTGAAGAATAAAATTTGACTCTTATCAAATAAAATCCGACAGAATTCTTAATTATAAAGCTTTGTTGCGCATGATTTGTTTATTATTATATTTGTTAACCTCTAAGAAAAAGAAAAAGGATTAAAATTATCTTTTGCTACAGAAAACACAAATTTCAGCCTTATATCCACACTAAAAAACAACATAAAATCACCACCAATGATTTTAAAAAAAAGGTACTAAACATATGCAACAGCAGCTTTAAAGGCATCTGAAAGCAGAAGAATAAATGAAAGGATTCAATTGTACATTTTATCAAAGAAAACTCTTCACTCTAAGCCTTTGTCACAGACGATTAGAGTCATTTATGAGGCGTGTGTTGATGTTAAGCCTTTAACCTTGTGTATTTTCTCAGACTAAACTGACATCAGATCAGCTGCTGCTCAGTAATCTCATGTTTCCTCATATCCTGCCGTTTGCATCAAAAAGGTCAAACTGTCGGACTGAAACTCTAAACCCTTGACATTTGGGTTTTTGTTTCACACTTCGCTAAATCCGTTTCACTTTCTCCTGACAAACGCCGGACAGACGGGATTCTTTACAGTCATGTGACGGTCGTCCTCGGCCCCTTTAGTGTCTTTATGGAAACCGGAAACCGTACAGAGCGCTGTTCAGTGTTGGAGGGCGTCTGCCTGCTGTGGTTTCGACCCTCCGCTCACAGCGCTTCGTCAGCTCCGTCGTTTGGGGAAAAACCGCCTTTTGAACCCTGCAATGATAGCGTCACATCCAGTATTTTCACATTAAGGTGCGTTTTCTGTCTCTGATCCGACTAAAATCTGTCAAATCTATTCCAATATGGATCATTTCATGTCCAGAGAATCATACACTTATGTTGGCAAAAGTACTGGGACGCCCCTCCAAGTAGGTCTGGGCGATACGGTAAAAAAATCATATTGCGATAATTTTTTTTCCATATCAGATGACATCGATATGTATCACGATATAAATCAAATCACTATTTTTGTCCAGCTTAAATTTTCTGTTACTCATAAGATAGTTGTGAAAACATCAGGTTATTTTTGATTTAAATCAGATTTATTTTCTGTCAGAGGTTGAACATGACAGATGCGCTGAAGAACATTTTACAACTGTTTCAGGTAAATAAAACAGATCCATATATTTAAAACTAAACTAAAAGTCTGACCAGCAGGAAAAAGCTTTCAAGTTTTAAAAGGGAACAAACAAAACAGACCATCTTCACCAAACAATGCCAGGGGTGTAAACGTGGGGGTGCGTTCTGTAACTGCCATAAATGTAAAGTGACCACCAACATATCTACGTAACTCCTGTATCAGTGGACATTAAAAAATAATAATAAAAAAAGTACCCATTTATTTTTTCTTCTTCAAAGGTGTATGTGAACTTACAAATTTGCACGTGTTTGTATATGCAACGTGAT
Source organism: Apogon hyalosoma (assembly GCA_037367295.1). Taxonomy (NCBI): domain Eukaryota; kingdom Metazoa; phylum Chordata; class Actinopteri; order Kurtiformes; family Apogonidae; genus Apogon; species Apogon hyalosoma. The sequence goes on from JAPQRP010000018.1 coordinate 26,425,790, forward strand.
ACCATGAAATCATGTAAACAGACAACACGCCACTTTTAATTTGGCGTGTTATCTGTACGCATTACAAGCTTTCTGCGTGTACGTTCACGCCACGTCGAATACCACGCACTGAGGGTTAGCGGTTATGGATATGTGAACCGGAGATCTTGGCAACAAGTAGCACGTGATCAAATGGCGTTGAATAACACGTGAAAGGCTGAAAATGTGTATGTATAGCACGCCAAATGTCATAAGAACCGGTGTGACATACAACGCAACTTCATGAGATCAGTGTCATATATGTGTACATATACAATATGTAGTTGAAAGGGGTTTATATATTTATGTCTGGTTGGATCCAGTACTTGGGATTAGGGGGTAGGAACCATTTCATGTTGAAGTTGTGTATTTTTTGAAAATAAAAAGTCCTTGCTCAAAACCCAAACTGTGTGTGTCGCCCCCTGCAGGTGGGTTTGCGTCAGCAGGACATGTCTCTGCTGTGTCAGCTCTGGTCCCTCCACGAGTCCATCCAGGAGTACAAGGGCAGCTGCCAGGACCTGAGCGCCGCCTCCAGCCTCAGCATGATGGAGAACGGCTACTTCGACGAGGACGACGAGTTCTACCCGGAGCCCGGCGTCACGCCCACTGGGGAGCAGCCGGAGGGGGGCGTCGGAGGCGGAGCCATGTCCGCAGCCAAGAACGGGAGCATGGGCGGTAAAGACGACAGCTGGGACTCCTTTCACGTCACCATCTGAGGTCGGGGCCGGTGTTGTGTCCACAGATGGATGTGCATTTTGGGAGGGAAAGGGGGACGTTTGCCCACAGGGTCGGATCCGGTCGGTTCCACATGGAAGGTTATGGTTCCGTTTTGACCATAATAGACTGAAAACATGAAGCTCCAGTTCAACTTCAGCTCCTCAGGTCAAACACATCCTGCTTGTGTTGCAGAAAGGCTTTTTTTTTTTTTGCAGCGTGACCAGGTGCTTTATCAGCTGGATGTTTTGACGGGCGCGTCGCCAACGCCCGGTGAAACTCAGGAGTTGAAACAATGCATTCAAAGACTCCATGTGCTCAACATTAGGCAATATATACTTTTCTTTGTATAACCAGCTCTGCTGCTGCTTCTATATCCAGTGGTTTTGCTAGCCAGTCACACTTTTTGGCCGAACTTTTCTACATATAAATATATGAACAAAGTTTTATTATTTATTATATATTATAAATATCCAGATCTTTGCTTTTCTTTTACTCTGAAAGTTTCGTACTGTGACCCAGGTTCAAGGGTGCAGCATTTACAGGTTGAAGATTCCAAAAATGGAAACTTTACAAGACAAGATGGGATTTCTGGACTCTGGAGACGGTGTGTGTGTGTGTTAAATTATCCATTGACATGAATCCAGAAGGTCTGGACTCCAGGAATGGAGGAGGAGCTGAAGTCTTCATCGCTGTGTACGATGTCAGTGTACAGGACGAAGGCTTCAACTGCTTTTTTTGTTGGTTTTTTTTTTTTTTTTTTTTGCCTTTTTTAGTTCAAGTGGAGCAGATTTATTGCTCTGAAATGTGAAATACTCAAAATGCTGGACACGTTGAACCTCGAGGCCCTGTTTACGCAGCTACAGATGGCGCTTTTCCCTGAGTATTTCCAGGCCGTCGCTGCTCGGAAACGCTACGAGCAACTCTGATGTGTCAGCGGTACGCCGCTGCAGAGGGGCTCGGATTATATTCTTATAATAGAATGTGAGAAAACAGTTTGGTATACATAGTAATTCCAGTCTATTCTAGGTCTGTGTTTGCAGTTTTGTAGCTTCAGTCCTTAAACCTATCGATAATAATAACACTGCACTCAACAGGTCGAATAATGATCTGAAAACATGTCAATGATAAAAAAAGACAAGAAAAACAGGTGGTTAATATTTGATTTTAGATGATCCTACTCATTTCTGTGTATAACTTCGTAAACAAATGCTACAAACAATATACCTGTACACATTCCATGGCACAAAAAGGAGCAGGAAGTAGAAATCTGAAATGAGCTGCTGTTTTTTTTCTTAAACCAGATCAGTCACACGCTCAGAATCAACAAATTAAACCTAAATCTATCTCAGTAAGCTGATATTGTGCCATTATTTTGTAAGTATCCTCTACATGTTCTTCTTAAATTGAGTAACATACAGGCATCTTTTATAGTCATCATCCAAATATTTTACAGTTATTTAGCATTTTTGTTAAATTGCATTCTATTATTTTTGCCACTGAGCTTCACATGACAATGTCTTTAAAATCAACCGAACCTTTGCATTTCAACACCTGCTTTAGTCTGTTCTCATATGTCCACCTGGTTTATACGTCACATTGTTCTTTTCTGTAGTTCGTACACAGGTGAAAGAACCGAAATATGGTGGAATCTGTGATTAAAAGTCACTTTATTCCCACATCTGCGCACTTGGTTGACTGCAGTGTTGTTATACGATAGAAGTGACAGAAACTGAAATATATCGCAAGGAAACGAGTACTAACAAACTTACATGAACTGAGAATAAGTCAGACTATTTATGAAGTCGGGATTTCAGCCGTTTAGCAGCTTTGAGACCTTTGTACTCAGTGTAATCGATTACATAAGCCAACCTAAGGCTGAGAAACTACTACTTATATAACCGTATTTTCCATCTAATTTTACACATTTACTCGCTTTGAGACTCACGTCGACTGGAAAACACCCAATAATCTGCATAATTCAGTGCAACACACACAGCTGTAGCGACTGAAAACCTCATGGAAGGGCTGGGCGATAAGAATGTAATTATATCAACTTTGATCATCCTGAAAATGTCAGATTATTGGCAGTTTAAAGGTTGATTTTCGATCCTGGGTGAAAGTTAATTATAGGAAAACATGATAAAAGATGTAAAGAGGTGAAACATGCTTTAAAAAAAGAAATATGTAACCAGATGAATGTTGCAAAAGATGATTTTTTTTCCCCCCATTTGTCTAAATGGAAAAAAATAATGTAAACAAGTGGTGCCAATCACAACAAACCCCGCCCCTCGCATGTATTGTAGATTATTTTGGCATCGATCCAGCTGATGTCATCATGTCTATGCATGTGCTGATGTCAGCGTATCAGTAGCTGCTGTATATGTGCAAAGTCTGAAGTAAATTGAAACAAAATTCATGTTTTTACAGACGTGAAATTTCGCCCATTATAAGTAAATGGGAGAAGAAAAAAGATTTTAAAAATTCATAAAAAATTTAAACTTTGACCTATTTTTCCCAAAATGTAATGACAACTGTTCTGGGTCACTGGTAATATATAAACCCACTTTAGTACAAATTCAACCAACAGTTTTGCTGCTAGAGTGTTAACGACCCAAACCAAAAACAAAATCCTTTGCCAACGCAACCAGACAAAAAGGACGCAAGATTCAAGTAGTGTAGCAAAACACTACAAAAAAGACTAAAGATAAAAAAATGTCAGCTGTAACAGCAAAAATTAAATTAAAAAAAAAAGAACAAACAGTTTAAGAATATTTATCGTTACAAGACAAAAAAAATTACGCAAAGATACAGTGTGAAAAAACAAACAAGATATAAACGATATGAAAACCATGAAAAGATGTAAACAATGCAAAGATTAAAAGGATGAAAATAACCTTAAAGACACAATGAAAATGACGAGAAAAACATGACAAAAACAACGCAACAAGACGTAAACAATGTTACGACGTTTTAACAACTATTCAAGAATGTTACGATGTAAGAACATGGAAACGATATGAAAAAAAACAACACGCAAATGATGCAGTACGATAAAAACAATGTAATGACAAAAACACGAGACAAAAATGATGCGGATGACGCAAAATATTTCTGCTACGATAAATCGCAGCTACTTGTTTGGAAGTAAAGTTATCGTAATATAAAACTAACATATCAGTATCATATCCCGCCGCCGTTTTATCGCCCAGCCCTTTTATCGCACCGATCACTGAACACAGGGTTCTTCACAAGTTGGAGGGATTTTGATGAAACTAAATAATGTCGGTTTTATATAAATCGTATATTTGTGAGACTCATCCTGAATCTGTATTAGTTTCCAGTGAGACTAAAAACTAAGATTGTAACGAAAAGTCATGATTTGCCTTCGTTAAACGTCTGTGAACAAAACAGACAAAAAAAAACAGTCAAGTGAAATAATGCGACACTCCAGCAACGACATGTCTTTGCAAAGACGTTTGGATGTTCGATTATTATTCTCTCCGATGTGTAAATGGTCTTCCTTTATATCGGTAGCACGTGACGTTTCTACACGAATGTTATTCGTCCGTCACTTTGTCGTATTGTCTGTATTCATTCTAGCGCGTGGACCACAAACCAAAGAAAGAAAACTCGCTAAATGAAATGTATTGGGTTTAACGGACTGAACCAAACAGTGCTTTGTCCTTAAAATCTAAAACGGTGCGTAATATCTGATGAGGAATGTCTTTACCAGCTGATGAAGTCAACATATCTGCTCCGTCTGTCGCATAAAACGACAGTTTTTGCTTCTAAATGGTCAGTAAAAGTGTCAATCTGTCGCCAAAACCGTCACCAAGAAGCTAAAGTTATCACGAAATCCAATTTTTTTTCTATTCTAAGTAAGATGGGGCCTCCCCGATGTGCGATGGTATTCATTGATTCTAATACTTGGGTTGAATGTTTGTTCTTTATCTTTTACGATGTTGTCTGTACGTAAACCTGCACCTGAACGTTACATATGTTTCGTGAAAAGTTGAGATCTGATGCCGAAAGCACACGAGTAAATGCGATATAAAACAAGTCTACGGAAGCTGAGAACGGATATAATCGAGTATTTCTTCAACGTCAGTATCAGAAGAACGCGATTTAATCACGTCGACATAAGCTACAGACAGATGCATGCTGGGTACCTTTGTCGACTATAAAAACGACACTTTTGTGACTTAAAGTTCGCGCAGGTTTGGGATCTTTTAGGGTCAACTGAACCACTCAGATTTTCATGTTCTTTACAGTTATGTTAGCCGCGTAGCATAATTGCCTAACGCCATGTCCGCACTAAACTGCATCTTTTCCTATCCAACCTTTTACTTTGCCATTTTCAAAAAAAAAAAAAAAAAAGTTTCAGGAAATCTCTGCGTCCACACGAAACCACTGAAAACGTAAATTATATCATTTTTAGATGTTGGAGATGTGTTTTCTTGGTGTAGCAAGATAAATTAACCTGCTGTTGCAAGAAAATAAGGTGTAATGTCTTGTGGTAATATCGTTAAAAAAGGTCCAACGTGTAAGATTTAAGGAGATCTACTAACAGAAGGCGTATATATCGTATTGTATGAATATAAAATTAGTGTATTATCGCTTGAAATTATTAATTGCTGTGTTTTTGATGCTTTAAAGTCAGATGGGAATACCTAAGAAAAAAACAACTAACCTGGAAGTGGTCCGACTAATTCTAAAATATCCGATTTATTAAAAAAAAAAAACGGTTGAATTTAGTATCAGTTGTCTGCGATAAAGTGCATTAATCTGGATCAGAGTTCGGATTCCCGTCAGAAAAAAAGCCCATGCTTGTCAAACGCCGACTCATGACGAGGGACTTTTGTGTTTTTGTTTTTTTAATTTGCCGCCGTACGTCAGCGTGAGGCGAGGTGAGAGCAGAGCGCCGCAAGCTGCAGCTTCACCACTAGATGTCACTAAACGCCACACAGGGAACCTTCAAAATAAAACGTCCGTTCTCAGCTTCCGTACGTCCAACGGGTCTTTCTGCAGACGTCCTCTAGTGCCTTGGCAGAGCTTCGGTCCAGACCCGACGCTCGCTGTTCAAGATAAGAATCGACCTTAAAATGTGTAGAGTTTGTCGTGCGCTCAAAGCTGCTGCCGCGTCAGTAACAGCTGCGTGTTATAGTCGACGTCCGCTAAGAGGCCGCGGCGTCGACTGGAAACGAATCGTCCTCAGCCTTGTGTCGACTTCCGCTGCCGTGGTGCATCTGCAGTTCGATGCTTCGATCTGAGCAGGAACGGACTTTAAAGCAGGGGTGTCAGCGGCAGTTTGGTTCAGGGTCCGGTTTGATCCAAAGGGGGTCAGACCAGTAAAAACAGCCAACGGACGTTTTTTATTTCAGCCATGTACAAAACACATACATATAAGGAACATACAATTTACACAATTAGTAACCGAAAAAAGGAGAAGCTGAAGTCAGAGGCTTCTTTCTGCTTCTACTTCCATCTTTTGAATGACCTGAAGCTGCAGCAAATAAAACATTGACGCAGTTTAATCCACATTCAGTTTCTTCAGTCACTCAGATTATTTTACTTTCATAGCCCTTGAGAATTTGACCAATTAAGGCTTTTTTGAAACTCGACAACGAGCCACACAATTTCACTTCATCATTCAGTCGATTCCATAATTCGACACCAATAACAGAAACACAGCGATATTTAACATTCGCGCTTACGTTAAATTAGAATTCCCGTCTCTTAACGTAAACATTTTTTGAATACAAGCAGGAAGACTTTTTTTGTGTTCTTAACACAAAAGAAAAATTCCATTCCAATGAATTCCATTTCCATAACAGCACATTAACCTATAAATAATAATCCAAATTTTTCTCTTTTACTGTGAAAACAGAAGAATTACTTTAGGAACATGTCAATCACCCGAACAACCATATACAACCTGAAATTTAAGAAAAATAAGTGCAATTTACTAATAAAACTGAAAATCCTCCTGAGACCCTGCCATGCATTTTTGTCGTCTGTAGGGACAATTCATTAAAATATAAATAAATAAAAATAAATTAAAAAATGTATCTGAAAACTGTTGCATTATGAGGTTTCCAATCAAGACAATTGTTTAATGTAAAAAAGCTAAAATTCTCACTTTCCTTGGTCTCAGGAGGATATAACTACATATTTTTTCCTTGTTTCTGTGCAAAAAAAAGTGCGATTTCAACAATATTATGCTGCAGGATATTATTAAAATTTCACTTATTTTTCTTCTTAAAGAAAAAAAGCTGAATGATCTAAAACCGTGAACCTGAAAAGTCTTAAGGATTGTTTGTAAATGTAAACAATATAGTGTAATTTCACTTTTTTTACACTAAAACAAAGAACATTTTGTAAACGTCATTATTTTTTTAGGTGATTATGCTTTTATTTTACTGGTCCCACCCACTTTTCCATCATATCCCTGTCGTACGGAAACCTCATAAGTCCATTTTTGTTTTTTTTTTAGTCATAAATAGATTCTGTTCGTCAGTCTTCACGTTATCCTGATGGTTTTAGAAATATTTAACCAATGAAAAGTCTTTAAAACAGCTTGTGGTTACATCTCAACTCCATTCATTTATTTAGAACATAGATTGTTTTTCCAGTTTCCTAAAAAAAAATACGTGATCTCATGAATTGCGTACAGAAAACACGCCACTTTTTATCGGCATTTTATCTGTACGCATTATAAGCTTTCCGCATGTATGTTCACGCCGCATAAAATACCACACGATTAGCGGATATGTAAAGCAGAGATCTTGGCGTACATTGACACGCGATCAAATGGCTTTGATTAACGCGAAAGGATGAAAACGTGTATGTACAGCACGCCAAATGCCAGAAGAACTGGTGTGACACACGACACGGTTTCACGAGATCAGTCTGGAAAAATAACCATTTCGGAGATAAGAGGTTTCCGCCCGACAGCGATGATATCGAGCTGTAGGTGACCCTTTGATCGTTAATATCTTCAGTGTAATTTGTTAATTTTGCAAATTCACCCCGCGGGCCACATCAGGCCCTTTGGCGGCCGGTTTTGGCCCACGGGCCGTATGTTTGACACCCCTGCCGTAGAATAAGTGGAGCGTAGCAGCTTTAACTTCGGAACAGCCTTAAAATCGGATCGTTAATCGTCCTCGTTGTTGCACTTGTCTGTGGATAAAAACTACGACTACCTGATCCTGTCGGAGCTGCTTTTTTACAGCAACTAAATCCAGCACAAAAGAGAAAGAAAGGAGCTTTTCATAAAACACCAGCAAATCGTTCCTAATACCGTGTCGTCCTGGCACGTTTCCTACGTCTAATAAATCCCCTTTCGTCACGTGGATGTTGGATGTTTTAAGTGGTGATGCCTTCTCAGGGTAAATCTGTGGCAAAGTGTTGTTGTGTCGTGGGAAAATAAATGATATAAAGCGTAAAAAAAACAAAAAAAAACAACAGAAAGCATTTGTCGGTGGTGTAATCCTTTGCATGAATAACTGGACAAGTGTAAATAACGCCACTTTTTTCCCGTGGATTAAGGGTTTTATTCAAATAAATGCACACAGGGTGACAGCGAGACTCCACGATAGACCAGAATGCAACGCGGCCTCCGAGGCTGGATGTGTTCACCTTAAATGAGGGGTGTCGTACAATCAGGAGGGAAGAAACAATAGCAACAATGCGAGCGCGGGTGCACGAAAACATAGGCCTGTAACGCTTCAAATGGAATTCAAGAGCGTCAGAGGAGTGATTTACCCTGAGCCGAGCTGCAAATCAGACGTTTCAGTCGCTTGAAGAAATAAACTTGAGTTGATTCTTCTCATCAGCTAAAGAAAAAAAAAAACAAAAACAGCATTTTATTCACATTAAAAACATTGATCCAGATTATAATCCACGTTCGTAGTCCGCATCCGCTTCGATCTGTCGGGATAAACCAATAAAATGTCTTACTTCTTATTTATACTGTGTCATTCGTCGTATGCGTCATTAAATCTGTGGTGGAAAAGGTTGGATCATGTTTTGTGTCGCTTTGACAGTAGTTGACGTGTGAAGGATGTGTCGTATCATCATCTGCTCTTGTTCTTTAATCCGTGAATGACCATACTACTGTTCATAGTTACTATTATGAATTTAATAAAGTGATTCCATACTTTTAAAGGCTTTGAGTGACTTTTGCATCATCTACATTTTACAGCAACATAATTAAAAAAAAAAAACCCACCTCATCGAAACCATGTGGAATGTAGAAGAGGCGTCAGTTATAATAATAATAATGAAAACTAAGTAAAAAGACAAATACATGAAGGATAATGTAAAATAAAATGGCAGACTGTCAGACAGTTGATCAGTGGAGAAAGACATGTTTATCTTTGAATTCGTAAAAGTTGATTTGCATATGTCACAACTAATGGCGTGGATTTGTGCAATAATTGTTTTTTTTTTACATTAATTGAATATAATGTGAATTATTCTTACAGACTGACTCTACAGATGCTTTTGCACCTTCTGCCATAAAACCATCATTTGGTTTTTTTTTTCCTCTTGGCCCCAGATCTAATTTGGTGGCAGTTCCCAAATGCATTTTCATAATTTTTTATCTTCAAGTGAATTTTTTTGTAATATTATCCTCTGTATTTTGCATTTTTCAGTGAAAATCAGGTATTGTCCTGTATTTAATTCACTGATCATATAGATGTTCACAAAAAGCTTAAAGTTGAGAGTTATTATATTAAAAACGGACTTTTTCAGTCAAATCATTAATTGAATATAAACCCAGTGTGTCCATCCACTGTCACTGATCCAACTCCATGGGTTTTACTGGTGAATCAATGTTGTAGAAGA
>JAPQRP010000018.1:26435474-26448777 GCA_037367295.1 Apogon hyalosoma
ACACACACACACACACACACACACACACACACACACACACACACACACACACACACACACACACACACACACTGTAGATGTGATGACGTGCTCATGTGCAGATTGTGGGTTTAACATCCATCCTTTCACCTTCGGTTAAACATCAGTGACTGAAGCCGAGGACGTCCACGTTTATCAGCTTTTATTTCAAAAACGGGGACAGAATGTGGAAGATCACGCTTCAGTGATAAAAGAGGAACCACAGAGAAAAGAGGTCAAACGGTGGAAGTCACTTCAAATAAAAAAAAACAAAAAAAAAAACAATTCCATTTGATCAAATCTCATCAGATCTGGATCCGACGCCACTGGTTTATAACAGTTTAGAAACGATCTGCTTCAGGTGTGAAAAATGGGACAAATCTTTCGAACTTTAATAAGATGAATGGAAAACAACTGATCCAAGCACTGGTCAGCTGATGCTTTCACTTTGTGTTCACTGTCCTCCATTTTATTGTTTATTTTCCTCATTATTTTCTTCATTTTTTATGATTATTCTCCCCATTTTACTAACTTTCTCTTCATTTTTTGGTTCATTTGGTTTTGTTTTTTGCAATCTATTTACCAATTAAAGTTTATGAAACTACTAAAACACATACAGTTGGTTGGTTTATAATATTTTATAAATTATCTGCCTCAGAGATTAAATACTTGAATAAGATGAATTGGAAAATACAGTTTATGTGATGTTTTCAGTATATATGATGAAGTGTTAATATTGGTTTACGTTCATTTATCCAATAGATTTATAAATGTTCAAGCACAAAAAACATGTAAAGTGAAGGCTTTGTAACATACAGTAAAATATATTCTGTCATTAATTCTCACTATTTCACATTTTGACCCAAAAGACACAAGCAGCACTTTTGACCTTTTATTTATTAATGACTCAGACTTGGTAAACCTTCTCTACTTTTATTCTGGAGTTTTTTTTAACTTATAAACCAGTGAATTAAACTAAACTTTGGTCGCTTGATGCATTAAATGTCTTGTCTCACATTCGATGAAATAAACTAGTTTAAGCCCTGATCAGTTATTGTGGAATTTAACAAATGGTTCTTTAATTCTACACTTTTATATTCGAGTGTCAGATTAACTCTTAAAGACCCAGAACTATTTGTTTTAGTGACTTTTCTATCATTAACTTAACAAAAATAAGCGTCTTCAACCTGTCATTTGATAGTTCACATTGGTTTTATTAGTGTTTTCAGAAAATGACAGTGTTTCCACGTTCGACAAATCGGATGCCGCTGAAAAGCTGAGAAACTGCATTTTATCTTCGTGTATCTTTTGGATTTTGTTTTCAGAAACAAAAGAAAAACTAGTGGTTAATTGATTTTCGTTTTAAAATAGAATTAAAATTGAATTTCAAGGCGTTTTTCTTTCTCAGTGTCAAAACAGATAAACTACATTTAAAAAACGGATTAATTTATAACTATAAAGAAAGTTACTACCTGACAGAAATGGAAAAACGGAGCAAAAACGTTTATTTTTAAAAACTTTCTGAGACCGGATGTTGTCGTTTTCAAGGCCATGGAGGTCACAGAGATTCTTACGAACGATGGGTTTGTACGAATCTTCCAGTTCGTATGAAATCTGGACATCGTAGACATGCTCATCCACAAATGTGTACGAACTCCAGATGTCGTACGAACTGGAAGATTCGTACAAACCCATCGTTCGTAAGATAAGAATCTCTGTGACCTCGATGGCATCGGCGCCCTTTCCTTGAAAAACGACAACATCCGCTGTCAGAAAATGAAAAAAATGGGCGTTTTCGCTCCGTTTTTCCATTTCTTTCAGGTACTAACTTTCTTTTTCATTATGTTTTTACATTTGGTTTATCCGCACTGACGCTATTCTGAAAAGAAAATCCAATTAGCAAAAGATACACTGACCGATAGTTAGTAGTTCAGAAGTTAATCAACACTTTAAATCAGCAGATGAAGAATATCTTTAGTGTCATTTTTGCATTTTGCAGATTAATCCCATGGACCGGATCAGACCCAGTTTTGGCCCACGGGCCGTACGTTTGTCCCCCCTGGTTTAAAATATAAAACATACATTAGACAATTATGGCACAAGACGAAATATGCATCTACGTGTCAATCATTGGCTTTGACGTTGCTGCTGCAGTGCATTGTGGGTACAGGATGGTCCAGCGTGTCGTCTGCTAAAGGAGACGCTGAAGCTCCGCCCTTCACCAAAGCTCCGCCTGCAGCCGCACTGGGATGGCAGGTCAAGCCGACAGGGTCTCACTGTGTGGACAAAAGTCTGTGGACACGTTGAATCCAGGTTTCTTTTCTAACAGGAGTTTGGGATAAAAACAATAAGGACTAATGTGAAAAAACTGTTTTATATGGGGATAAATATCATTACATTGGTTTGTTTGGTTTAAATTATCTTTGTTTCCAAAATGACTCAGAGATGATTTTGACTTAAATTTCTCTCAACATTGATTTTTTTTAATCCATGACTATAATTTTAAATATTCTACCTCTAAACGTCTTCAATATTTTTCATGCTCTGACCGTAAATAATAAGGACTACGTTGATGTTTTTATCTCAAATCCTCATGAACAGGACATTTAACAGCTGCAGACATGATGTGTCCCATTATTTATGTCCATATGGTTTAGAAACATTAATATTTCCTTAAGGTTTAATGGGAAATGTGATGAAAGTAGATGGTTAGCTGTGGTAGAAAATGATTATTTACAGTCAGAGCAGGAAAAATATTTGAGAAATTCAGAGGAAGATCATTTAAAATCATAGTCATGGATAAAGAAAACAATCAGTATGAAGAGAAATTAAGTCAAAACCATCTGTGAGGCCTTTTGGAACCAAAGATCATTTAAACCAGTGCTATGATATTTATCCCAGTATAAAAACATGACGTTATTGTTTTCTATCCCAGTAGAGGTCGACTGATGTGGGTTTTTCTAAGGCCGATATCGATTTTAAAAAATTTGGTCAGCTGATGGCCGATATTTAAGGCCGATTTTTTTTTTTAAAGCACATTGACTGTAAAATAGAACTGAAATATGCAGATAATTAAGATTTTTATGGAGCAATATAAATAAATGAAATTATTAACACACATACACAAAGTACTCTTTTAACATTTATTGAACTTCAAGTGCTGCCCACAAATATCGGATATTTTTACTACTGATCAAATATTAGCTTTCAAAAAAAAAAAAAAAAGACAGATGGCCGATATTAAAAAAAAAAAATCAATATATCGATCGGCCTACCTCTATATCCCAGACCCGTTAGAAATAAAACACCTGAACTCAACGTGTCCACATACTTCTGTCCGTGTACTTTAGTTACAGTCAAATAAATAGTTTCAATATAGAAATTTCAAACTAATCTAGTCGCAGTTTGGAAACGCTGATAAAAATATTAATCCTGAGTCTTTAAATCACCTTCAGTTTATCAGCTTTGTTCCACGTTTCCTTTTTCTTTGAATATAAATAAACCACGAACATGTTTAACGTCCTCTGACCTAAAACTACAAACAACCACGAAGCCACATCAGTAACTAGACCTGAACACCAACGCGTCGTCCTCTTCCTTTGGTAGTGCTTCAGTTGATCTAATGGCGATTTTCTGTGGGTTTTGGCAAAGCTCTGACATTGGATTTGTCGCTTTATCCCCACAGTGTAAACAAAGACGACTGCGCTGCTCGTCCGTGACACTTCAGAGTTTTGGCAAAAGGCCTGAAAGTGGATGGAAAATGAATCCAAGCACCAGAAACAGAGCCACGGTAACGTCTCCATGAATTACACACAGGGACGCCTACGTCTATCAGCCGTGCAAATGCAGACGAGCATGAAAATATACACGTATCCACTCAGTTATACAAAAAACCCCCGAGGAAATGAAAAAAAAACAAAACATACGATACAGGTCCACACCCAGGAAAAGGTTAAAGTGTTCCAAGAAAGAGGAGGAGTGACGAGAGTTAATAAAAAACAGTGAAAGTGAAGCTCAGACACAAAAACAGGATTATTACAGGACACACAGTGAATGCGTTAATGCAGAGTGGCCCCCGTCCTGAGTGGATCTGGTCTTCTAAAGGCCGCCGAAGACCTCCAGAGCCCCACTCAGGTTTTATAATCGTACAGACGCGGGCTGGAGCGCGTCCGGACGGCAACTGGAGTTTCAACCCTCGCAGGAAGGGGCTGGAGCGTCTTCACGGCGGATCGGAGCAGTACCACGAGTCCACCCTCGGTCCACCTGGGTGGGTGGGGGTCTCACAGGCGAGCGGCGGCTGCTTTCGGAGTGGGGAGTTTACCTCCTACAGAAACAACACAGATTTGTTTGAAAAGGCGAAGAACTGAACTCAAACCACAGATGTGGGACTGGTTTCTTACCCAGAGTGTCCTCCAGAGAGTTCACCATCACCCTGTTGACCTTTAAAGTGGTCTGATCCGCTCTGAAGGACCGACAGAAACACAGACACAGTCAGGACCAGGTCTTTAGGCGCTCTGATGACAAATGTTTAGGATTTTCTTCACGAACATTTACATGGATCGATTATATTATTAATAATAATAATAATAACAATAATGATAATAATAATAACCTACAGTACTGGAGAAAAGTTTTCAGACACCCTTGAAATTTTAAACAATCTCGATTATCATGAAATATTTATGGAAAATCTTTTTTTGCGTGTGTCTACGTGAGACAAACAAATACAAATTATTTATTTTTGTATATTGTTCCCAAGAAAAAAATAACAAAACTAAATTCTTGACAGTTTCGACACGTCACGACCTGGTTGTGTTTCATTTTCTTGCTGAAACATCCAGTTTTGACCCTGACAGAACAGAGCATGTGCAGAAGGGAGCGTGTGAGTTTGGAACGATACTTGGCAGAGTTCAAAGACTTAACAGTGATTTTTAATGCTGTATATCACAAATGCACGGGGTGTCCAAAAACTTTTTTCCACCACTGTATATCTAACCACAAAAAAAAAAAAAAAAAAGCCTCATTGAGGTTAAAAATCTATTTTTTAATTCAAATATTTTTATTGATTTTCTGGCGTGAAGGAAAAGATATAGGAGGAGATGTTCAACTAGAGACAAAATTATTTAATACAGAAAACAAACATCAAACGTGACTGAGGAAGAAAAACCTCCCATTAAATTTTAACCAAATATTAATGTTTTTATCTCAAATCCTCATGAACAGGACATGGTGTGTCCCAATATTTACATCCATATAGTTTAGAAACATCAATATTTCCTTAAAGTTTAAAGGGAGATGTGAAGAAAGTAGATGGTTAGATGTGGCAGAAAATTATTATTTACAGTCAGATCACGGAAAATATTTTAGAAATTTGGAGGCAGAATATTTAAAACTATAGTCACAGATAAAAAAAAACATAAAACAAAACCCACGTTGACAGAACCCACGGAACAGAGCGAACACAGAACCCACAGTAATATTGTCCAACAGACCAGTCGCAGTGACCCACGTACCCTTTAGTTTTCGACACGGCGCCCAGTCTGAGCAGAGCAGCCAGAGCGTTCTTCTGGAGGTCCGACGACAACACCTCGGTGTATCTCAGTCGACCTGTGGGAAACACGACCAGTACGGGGTCAGGACGGCTCATCGGGGTCAACGGACACGAAGGACACGACGTTAGAGAGGAGCGAAACCTGAGAGGAGCTGTTTGACCACGAAGCTCCGGACGGCGGCGATGAAAGCCTTCTCCGTCAGAGCCTCGTGGGCCTCTTCACACAGGAACATGCAGATCACCTGGAGACACAGAGCAGGACATTTACCTCAGGCTGTTCTACGGTGTATGTGCTCCAAAGGGGGTCATTCAGAACCAGGTTTGGCCTGTTACTGTCGACCAAAACCACCTGCTGATCTAAACCGTTTAATAACTTATGATCCATTAATCCTATCAATACATGTAAATAATTGGTGTAAATACAGTTTGTCGTCTGTCATAATGCACATGTATTTGAGGAATAATATTGTTAAAACCGCACTTATTTTTCTTCATACATTTTTTTTTCTTCAGGTTATTCACATTTTGTTTTGTTTGGATAGTTTATAATAACTGCATGTTGTTGTTTTGCACTAAAGCAAAGAGAAAAATGTGGAGATGTCCTTATTTAGAGGTTATTATGTTATTATTTCACTGATCTGACCCACTTCAGATAAAAATGGGCTGAACGTGGAACCCCAACTAAAACGAGTCTGACACCCCTGCAATAACCGAAATCTAACCCATCTGTACAGAAGCGTTTCCTTTGAGTCTGTGTGTGTTCGACCTGGTATCCTTGTAGGAACGGGTCCAACATTCGTGTGAGGAAGGCCAGCGTCCTGTGTCCTCTGTGGGTCGACAGAACCTCCTGCTGGGTGATCTGCAGAACGCCGGTCTTCGCCAGCAGGAAACACGCCTCCTCAAAGTCCTACAACAACCAAGAGTCAAACCTCGAACCTGAGCTGAGCGTCTGGACGGACGGAAGGAAGGACGACTACGACGGTTTATTTAAGGCCTGACCTCACCTGCACCGCAGCATCAGGACAGAGGATGAACTCACTGGAGAACATGTTTCTCAGGAAGCTGAAGCTGTTGAACACTTCCTCTGGAAAACACACACCAAGAACATACATGAGAATCAAGAAGGGTGGATTTTAAAACCATCTAAACGTGTTCGAATCCGAGGAGGAAACACATGGAAACTAACGTCTACATCAGGGAGTTTGGAGTCATTTAGTTCAGGTTCCACATTCAGCTCATTTGGATCTGAAGTGAAATAATAACATAATAACCTAATTCTTGTCTTTGTTTTAGTGCAAAAAAATAACATTTAATCATGAAAATATTGACATTCACAAACTATCCAAACAAAAAAGATGTGAATAACCTGAAAAAAAAAGACATTTCTTAAGAAAAATAAGTGCGATTTTACCAATATTCTACCTGTTTCTAAATGTTTTGTGCCTTTTGTAGATCCACTGTGATCTGTAAGTTATAGAAATGATAAACCAAGACAGAATACTGTTAAGAAATTTCAGGTTGTTCAGTTTATTCACATTTTTCATGAAAGGATAGCTTGTAATTATAAACATGTTCATAATTCAAGGTTCAAGGTTACTTTATTTATACCCACGGGTAGATTTGTTTTGCAGACAGATTGACTGCTTTTGGCATTATGACAAAACACACACTGAACCTGTTAAGCAGGTACTCGATCGAGTGTCAAGACAAAAAAGTGCTCAGTGTTCCATCATTCATCAGTATAGCAGCATGGATAAGTCAAAGGATAAAATAAATATGTAAGATCAAATAAATAAAAACAAGATGCAATAAAACACAATAAAACCTCAAGAAGATCGAAACAGTCTCTGGGATAAAAACAGGATAAGAACATACAATGTAAAAATTTGAAATCACAATAGTAATAAATAGAGCAAAAAAATAGGATAAATAACTAAAGACGTAAATAAAGTGTAATGTCACTATTTCTTCTTGAGCTCAGTGACGGCGACAGGAACAAAGCTGTTTTTAGAAAACTGTCCTGCACCGTGGGACTGAAAACCTCCGTCCAGAGGAAAGGAGCTGAAATTCACCCCATAAAGGATGGGAGTCATTATTCAGAACTGATGAAGCCGTCCTCTGTACCTGTTCAGCGTACGGGGAGGCGGGACAAGACTGGGACTCACCAATCAGGCGACTGGATTGTTAGGTACTGTGCAGTATTTTTTCTATCCAATCCAATCCAACTTTATTTGTAAAGCACCTTAAAACAACCACAGTGGACCAAAGTGCTGTACAGAGGAATAATTAAAACAGGGATAAAAGAATAAAATACAGAATAGACATAAAAAATAAATAAAATAAAAGGCCATACTATTAAAAACAACAAATAAATAAGAACAATAAACCACCACCAAATAAAAACAATCAAATGAAAATGATACCTTCAAACACTTCACATGGTTTCAAAACCAAGGAGAAAGAGGCTTTTCCTTCTTTTTGACTTTGTTGGTTTGGTCATTTTTTGATTGATAATTTTGTAGATATTTGACTTAGTTGATTGCGTTTTTTCTAGGTTAACTATTTTTTGTCCTTTGTAGTATTTCTTCTATTTTTATACGTTTAAAAGGAATTAGTTTGGCGCCACTTCCAGCGTCCAGTTTGGGGAGCGTGCACGTCCAGGCCCGCCTCCGCTCCACGCAGGTTACCTCATGCCTGCTTAGCTTTTTGTCAGCTTTTTCTTTTTGTCTGACCAGGTGGATCCGGACGTCCTGTTTTCACTTTTCTTTTTGTTCAGACTTATTTTGTGGTTTGTTTTTTCGATAGGGTGGTGGTGCGCTGGCAGCTCCTACGGCCCCGTATAGGGTTGGCCTGTCCAGCGCAGCGTCCTTATGTTGATTTTTCCGGTCCGCTCTGGTCTTTTCTTTTGTTACTTTGTGCACGTGTTTTTGAAGGGTTTGTTCTGATTGTTTCAAAACAGCTCGATCCTCCCAAGAAAAGAAGTTAAAACGACGAAGAACGAAACAAAAGAAATCTAATTTAATAAAAACATAATCTTTCAAATGATACCCTTGGACTCTGGGATCCTTTTTAATGATGTTTCACCTTCAGGTCGTAACGATAATATAATTTTACTTTTTACTAATATAACAGTATATTATTAATAATTCTAACAAATTATTGTTAAAATCGCACTTCTTTTTCTTCAGAAATTTCCGGTAGTTGGTCTTATTCACATTTTTTAAAGGATCCTTTGTAGATGTAAACCTTTTTCAACATATAATTTTACTTTTTCACTTATTGTTTTACTGGTCCGACCCATTTGAGCTCACACTGGGCTGAAATGTGGAACCTGAACGACACACTCAAAGTCTGCAAAAAAATCAGACACAAACACATTTGTCCAATTATATTTTCCTGACTTTCTCCTCTTGCAGCTGTAGTGTCATTCTTACGTTTGTTGCTGGATGTTGCGATGTGCATGGCCGAGGCCAGCAGCGCCGGGCGGAGGAACACGTGCAGGGCCTGGTTCCTGTAGGAGGCGCAGGAGAGCACGACCACCGCCTGGTTCAGGAGCTGCTCCTCTGGACCGGCCGGACCTGCTGCTGTGGGACCCGAACACAGCGTGAAATCATTTACTGAATGACATTTAAAGTTTTACAGTGTTTACGGTTAGAACAGAACATCTTCACTGTCATTTTTTACAGTTCTACTAAAACTACGACGAACACACACAGACCTTGTTCCACCGCCAGACGAACTCTTCCCTCTGAGACCCGGACCAGACCTCGATGCAGATCCAGACTGGAGGAAACCACCTCTGACGGAGGTATGTGATCTGAAATGCAGAGGATAATATTGCAATAAATGGTGATAAATCACTTTGGAAAAGGTATTTATAGAAGGAAAAACGGCACTTGGGAGCCACAATAAGATGAATATGGTATAAAAGTAAAACGTATGAAATAGAGGCAAACGTGTCCAAATGTTCAAAAATTCAAAATAATGTACCAAGAAATAGTTTTGTCACAATATGTGGCTCAAGGAAGGGTGTGATCATTACTTGGATTGTCATATTGTGTGTGTGTGTACATGGGTGTGCAGATGTGGATATAATCTGGTGTATATGTATATGTGAATGTGTGTACAGGTTTGTAGGGGTGTGTTTATGGGGGGGGCTGATCTGCCTTGGTGGAGGTCTGTGCTCTCAGTGCTTTTCTAGTTCTATTTTTTTTTAATTTTTGTATTTTTTTTGTTTTTTTCCTATGTTTTGTTTAATGTTTGTGTCTGAAATAAACTACTAAATGAGGCAACAGAACATAAAAAGTACAAGTAACAAGATGAAAATAATGTGAAAGAGGGAACAGAACGCCTTCAGACCACGTTATGATGATGGAAGAGTCTGTAAAAATGAAGACGTTTTGATAAATCCAGACGAATTATTGTACGTTTGGACTCAAGGAGCCACGAACTGGATCATGTGGGTCTTGAACTGAGTCGTTTAGGAGCCACTGGTCTATTATAATCAACTGTTTTCATATTGGTGACGTTCAGGGTCCGCGTTAAGACCCGTCAGCACCACCAGAACACGCTCTGGGGTTGGACGGCGTACGGTACCGGGCCAGTGGAGGAAGGCTCCGTACTGTCGACACACATCTCTGAGCCACACCGCCTCCTCCGTCAGCTCGTCCAGGCCCATCCCCCGCTCCGATCCAGCTGCCCGGTCTGGGTCCGGGTCCCGGTGGTGGTTCTGTAGCAGCAGCGAGGCCAGGAGAACCCACGGCTTCAGGACCATGTTCTCCTCCTGGGCCCGAACCAGTCGGTAGGCGGCGGCGTTCACGAAGCTGTGGACGTCGTCGCTGGGACGCTTCGGTATGTGTCTACGGAGACAAACAAGCAGAACGCCGAGGTCAAAGGTCAACTCAAAGGTCAACTTAAGGGCGGCTCAGGTGGTAGAGCGGGTCGTCCTATAACCAAAGGGTTGGCGGTTCGAATCCCGCTCTGTCCCAGTCATGTGCTGTTGTGTCCTTGGGCAGACACGTCACCCTCCTTGCCTCCAGTGCTGCTGCTCACACTGGTGTATGGATGCGTGTGAATGCTCGGTGGTGGTGGGAGGGGCCGTAGGCGCAAAATGGCAGCCACGCTTCTGTCAGTCTGCCCCAGGGAAGCTGTGGCTACAGATGTAGTTTACCACCACCAGAGTGAGAATGTGTGAGCGAATGAATAATGGATCCACTGTATGCGCTTTGAGTACGCATTCATAGAAAAGCGCAATATAAATGTAATCCATTATTATTATTGTTATTATTAAGTCCTGCAACACTATAAATACAGTTATTCACGTAGATACTGTAGAATATTTAAGTATTATTTATTTAAGATGGTAAGTGGAACAAACAACCACCGACAACAACAACACAGACAGTTTTCATCAGCGTCACACAGTGTTTTAGGCAGCGAGCCGTGTATCTGTGATTTGCACGATTAATTTTCAGAAACGACAGCCAAAAAACGGTGCTCGTCTTGCTCAAAGCCGCGCTAATTATCAATATATTTTCCTCTTACCTTGTCACGACCTAATTTTGGCTAAATCTCTATTTTTCGCAAAAAGTGAATCACCAGTGAACTCTAGAGGGTCCCTGGAGGTGTCTGCGCGTCCTGACGACGTGTACGGTTTAAGGTGAGGCGGCAGCAGACGGCGCCTCGGTTAAACTCCGTTTCAGTTTGTGTGTAAAGTGCGATGTCAAACTCATTCTGTGAAGTCAATCATATCGAAAGCACACGGAAAACCAAATTATCAGACACAATAAAACAGAATTTTTCAGCGACGGTGTCATTATGTTTGGTGTGCGTTCGGTGCAGGTAGAGACGCTAAAAACGGACTTCTAGGTGATTTTGGTTTTTTTTTTGGTTTTCACCTTTATTTAACCAGGAAAACCTCATCGAGATTAAAAATCTCTTTTTCAAGAAGTGCAGCAGTATGTTAAATAAAATAAGGTGAGTTTCTTGCAAGCAGGAAGTTCATGCAAGAAAGAAAACATATCGCTGCATTTCGATTGGTGGAAAAGTGCATCACAAGAACCAATCAGTGATGTCCATACTGTGCCGTGTGTAATCTAACTACTATAACCTAAATATTACACACCCTGTTTTTTTTTTTTGTTTTTTTTATTTTAAACACGCTGTTCCTCCATTTCTACCTAATACACTGGTGTCAAACATATGGCCCGTGGACCAAAACCAGCCGCCAAAGGGTCCAATCTGGCCCATGGGGTGAATTTGTGAAATGCAAAAATTACACTGAAGATATTAAAAATCAAGGATGTCAAAATCATTTTAGTTCAGCCACGTACACAAACATATGATCTAAGGTAGAATACGATCATAGTAACAGATAAACAGTTGGGCCTGTAATTTGTTTTCATACAATAAAGTTAAATCACATGAAAATGTTTGTATTCAGAAACCGTCCTTTCACAAAAAATAGGACCAACGGCATATTTAAAGACATTAACTGACATTTGTTTGATCTTTCAGGGTCAAAGGTCATGGCACCAAATGAAAGCCCATATGTGACTTCCATCTATTGCCAACGTAATCATATCAGTATCTTCAACTGTTTGACGCTGAATCAACTGAGTTTGACGCCCCTGATGTAAATGTGCAGGTTTTATACACAGAACAGTTCCTCCAGCTGACGTTCCTTCAGGTTCTAATGTGGGTGTTCGGGTACCTGGGCGTCAGGTTGAACTGGCAGCGGTCGACTCTGCCTTCAGCTAAACCTCTGACGGACACGGGTGGACCAAAGTACACGTGGATGCTGCCGTAGTCTTCGCTGAGGACCCTCCTGGCTTTGAACAGACCCTGCACACAAAGCCACAGCGGCACGGCCTCAGGTAAGCCTCACTTCCTGCTTTGAGAACGCGGTCGATCGTGGGCGGAAACGGAGACTCACCGACGTCGACTCCTTGGGTTTGGGAACTCCCAGCAGCTCCCGGGCGTAAAGCGTCTCCTCCAGGATCCGCTCGTAGCTGATGCTGACGGGCACCACGTTGATGTCGAACACCTCACCTTTAAGGAACGGATCCATCACGATGTTCAGCAAACCTGGACCGAGACCAGAGGAAGAGGAGGAGGAGAAGGAGGAAGAGGAGGAGGAGGAAGAGGAGGAGGAGGAGAAGGAGGAAGAGTTAGAGGAGGAGGAGGAAGAGAAGGAGGAAGAGGAGGAGGAGGAAGAGGAGGAGGAGGAAGAGGAGGAGAAGGAGGAAGAGAAGGAGGAGGACGAGGAGGAGAAGGAGGAGGAGAAGGAGGAGGAGGAGAAGGAGGAGAAGGAGGAGGAAGAGGAGGAGGAGGAGAAGGAGGAAGAGGAGGAGGAGGAGAAGGAGGAAGAGGAGGAAGAGGAGGAGGAAGAGGAGGAGGAGTTGGAGGAGGAAGAGGAGAAGGAGGAGGAAGGGGAAGAGGAGGAAGAGGAGGAAGATGAGGAGGAGGAGAAGGAGGAAGAGGAGGAGGTGGAGGAAGAGGAGGACAGAGGACATGAGGCAAATGAGAAAAGGAGAGTTTCACAGACCTCCATCCTCATCTGTTTTATCTGTTTGTTATTATTATTCCCTCCATCCTATCACCTCCATTCATCCATCCATGATATCTATCTCTCTCTCTCTCTCTCTCTCTCTCTCTCTCTCTCTCTCTCACACTATTTAAATAAAAAACAGGAAAACAAAGATTTACTGAATCTAAAATCTTTATTTCTTTATA
>JAPQRP010000018.1:26469575-26486524 GCA_037367295.1 Apogon hyalosoma
GAAAATAATCTTTAGTTGCACCCAGGGGCGGGCCGGTGTACCACGCTTCTGTTCTGCATTAGAGATGAAATGAGACTACCAAAGCCCATACCTGGGAGTTTCATGTCTCCAGTCCATGTGATGGTGGTAATGAACGTGGAAGCTGGTTTGAAAACTGCTGAAAACACTAAATAATTACAAGAAAGACCCAGGAGTGAATCAGCTCTGTTTTCAGGGTTGTAAAGACAGGGCTGGCTACGAGGAAGTGAACCATTTTCAGTTTCGCATTTCGTTCGTCAGCTTCAAATCAGCCATGTCGACACACCGATCGGAATACTTTATTAATCCCAGGGGAGATTATTGATTGGTTGAACATGTTGGATGTAGTGTTGTGGTTGTGACGTCAGATGCTTTTTATTTGACACAACCTGTAATAATGACAAATGTCTGTTCAGTGCTTTTGATTAAATCCAACTGGTTTAAGCTTCTACGCTGAACCACAAACCAACCGGGTCCGGCTCCAGCCTTAATGTGCTTGATAGATGTGAAACAAAACGTCCCAAAGAATCACATGTTTTCACACTCACACACACGGTCGTCCATCTTTTCCCATCTACCAACAGTGTTTCTTATTACAGCCGGTCTGCTCGCATTCGTCATATGGTCCAGTCACCCGTGCACAAATCACAGGCCTGTGTGTGTGTGTTTCAGCCCTGGGAGATTCCACACACAGGAAGTCCTATTCGCTTCAGAATCCTTATTTCTTCCCGGTGGGTGTCGAGACCCCCCCTCCCGATTGTCTGAATTGAATAGGCTGTGTCTCAGGATCTATGAATCCTATTATAACGGAAGTGAAAAGGTGAAGATGGGTTTCAAATGGAGCGGTGCAGAGAGTGTCCGCAACCAGAGAAACCAAAGCGCCGACCATTTGTTCAGATGATAAAAACAGCCTCTGTCACCCTCTGCAGACGGGAAACTTCTCATGACCAGACGAATAATGACTGTCCCTTCTCGGCTGAAGGCGAAGCACTGTGACATTTTTATTTTGGGCAGAACGCAAAGTGAATTTCTGAAAAAAAAAAATGCCAGAAATTTCATAGTCTTCATCCTCTCATCTGTGCAGATTTTACACTTTTCTTTATACGTCGGAGAGAAAATGCTGAGGGTTTTGAATTGTTGAAATTAAAAAAAGCGAAAGTTTACTCTATGACTTCAAGAAATGGAAAATAATGCAGTAACAGGGATGTAAAGACAGATCATGAACGAGTTTGGGTTATTTTTTTCCACCATTTTGTGCCAAGGAAACAAACAAATCATTACACAGGCTGTCCCTGAAGTGTGGACACTGGACATTTTCGTTGTCAATTAAAGGTAGGTAGGAGATGTTTTCCTGCAGCATTTTTTACCTGTTTTTTTTTTTTTGTTTTGTTTTTTTTTAATGTATTTATTTATTGTTTTTAGTTTCTTTTGTTTTATTGTTTTTATGATGCGCAGCAGTTTGGAAACGTTCTTGTTGTTTAAATGTGCTTATAGAAATAAATTGGATTGGATTTTTACTTTATTGCTCCAATTGCAACCAGTTAATTAAATGCTCTAACGCAAAAATTTAAAAAATGTAGTCACCTGTGAAATGGACAAGACTGAAAAAACACCAATCATTTTAAGCGGCCCATCGAAATGATTGAATGGTGATATGTCTGCCATTGCCCCCCCCACCCCCCATGAGTACCCGTCTTCGTGCACGAATCGCACTTTCTCAGAGGCTTGGAGCCCTGGTACAGGAAACGAAGCCAGAGCTTGGCTAGTTATATTAGCTGAATTAGGATGTGAAGTTCACCAGGAAGCTGTTTTGTCACTAACATAAATCACTAGGGAATGTAACGTTAGCACATAGGTATGAATTGGTCGGCGAATTGATGCTGCGCAGCGCTCGTGAACCCTTGGGAACAAGCATTGCGCGTTCCACTACTCTTGAGGCGTGGCTTTGGGGGGAGTTTGAAGAAAGGGGTTTGGACTTTTGAATTGTGTAATTTCAAAATGTGGCTTGCTGGAACCATTTTTCCAGGATCTCCCACCCTACCTTTAACATTTTATTCAATCGTAATTAGGGGTGCAACGGGACACGTGGTACTGCCCCTCGCAGTTCGGTACACGCTCATATGTCATTTTCAAATGATATTTCCGGACAACTTGTGTTTATATTAGAGCTTTGCAAGACGACTGACTTACAGAATCCCACTGTCACTGGTTGGAGCTGGACGTGGAGCCCGTCAAGAGCCGGACGCAGAGCGCGGCTTGAGCAGGATGAGGGGGCGGAGCCTGGCTCGAGTCATAAATGTGCACTATCTGAGAATTGTGCATTTGCTAACATAGCAGCAGAACCTGACAACCTCACAGATTCAACTGGTTATTGACTCTTGATTGAACATACCGGTGAGAAATAGGGCCATCGGTTTTTATTTTTTTAGTAAATTAACATTAGAATTAGCTTACCGACTTTCACCCTCATTACTCCCTATTGAGATTTTTACTTCATTTATTCATTATATTCTTCTTTTACATGAAACTTGTGTGTGGAACTTGCCGTCCCTGTACGGAACTAAATTCTTGCACCATGTCAAATAGAGCCAAGTGGTTGATGGGTATTTAAAAGAGTGATATTTTGCTTTTTTAAATGGAATTATGCAGTTTAAAACCTTTCCCTGTGGTCTCCATAAACTGTCAATGCTCCGCTTGGCTCTGAATTCTTCATTCATTCAACTCCACAGGTCCATCTTCAAACCTATTTCTAAGTAATAATGATAAGCATGAGCCCTTTTAAGAGAAAAAGTCTTCAAAACCAGGATGACGACAGCTGAATGGTTCTGTCCACTTCTTCTACTGCAGTAAACCGAGTAGAGGTGAAACATCTGGCCTGTGGTTCTTTATTCTGTTGAAATCGTCTATCTGGCCTTAATCGAGTACCTTCTGTGTGTGTGCGTGTGTGTGTGTGTGTAGGTGTGTGTGTGTGTGTGTGCTCAGAATAACCTCGACGGGTATTTAAGGCGGAGGAGACGTGCATCTGCGACTGTTCTGAGATCAGATCACATCTCCCTCTGCACAGCTTCTGACACCAGAAAACTCATAAAGAAACAAAGGGTGTCTGAATTATAGACATTATATATTTTATGGAGAGTTTAGAGACAGAAACGACCCGGAGGACTAAATGATGATTTATAGAACAGAGTTATCCTGCAGAAAGATGTCTTCTGCCATTTCTGCACCACTCCATCTCTGAGATCTGAAAGAAATGTGGAACAGAAGACCACAAGAGACCAATAGATCAGAGGCACTGACACCAGAGCAGGAGTACAACAAATTATACATTAAATGACGTTTAAAAAGGCATTAAGACTTCGAAATGTACTGATTTTAAGGTGGACCCTCATGAATTTACACCATAATCACATATTTATGAGTCAGTTCTCTGTTATACAGCTATTTTTGGTTTTTCTCTTTTAGTTATTTTACAAAATCATGTTTCTGTTTGTAACTAGATTATTATAAAAGTTACTGTCATTAAATCTTTCAAATCCTTTTTTAAATTGCAAAAAAAACAAAGTAATCTAGGCGGGCTGTTATAATGGTAATCCTTATAGGGTTAATCTCTTTTTAAAATCAAAGAATAGAAGTAGTGAGTAATATTTTGTCCTTATTACAGCAGATTGCAAGGAGATTTATGTAAAAAACATTTATATTTATACAGCAAATCAAGTCCCAAAGATGTGGCAAAGAAAAGCATGAAAACCTCACATTTCAGAAACTTCTACTTGTAAATGTAACAACTAATCAATAAGGAGATAATAATGTGTAATCATTGAGTGCAGCCAAGGACCAATAATGACATCGAGGGTCACGTTTTCGTATAAATGAGGTTTTCAGTGAGATTCGACTAAATGGGGAAATATCTCCAACTGCTTAGTTTGATGTTTCTCTGGTGATTCAGCCGAGGTTGGATAAACATCTCATCTGTCCATCTGTCTGAAATGAAAACTCGCTGCTTCATAAATTACAATGGGCGCATGAAACGCACACACACAAACACACACATGTGCATCCAGACTTCCCAGGAGGCTAAGTGTCAGGAAATGAGATCTGGATCAGGAGGGGAGGAAGTTGAAATCTAAAATAAGAAAAACAAATCAACAGTACTGAAACAATCTGGCCTGTGTGTGTGTGTGTGTGTGTGTGTGTGTGTGTGTGTGTGTGTGTGTGTGTGTGTGTGTGTGTGTGTGTGTGTGTGTGCGTGCGTGTGTACGTGTGTGTTTAACAAGTGTAAATGAAATGATCAGCACACTCTGTAATTGCTTTTTGTCCAGGAAGTTTTCAGACAAACCCATGAACAAAATAAGAGACGAACCCAAGGAAATATATTTAGAAAGCTGAAACTGACCACGCTATAGTCATAAAAAATCCGCCGTTTTTCTGCGCTTTCACAACGTGCTGTATGTGCAGTGAATAGTGTCGTTAAGGCTGAGAGCAGATTCCTCCTAATGTCACAGCTGCATTTGTCTGCCATGACACGGCTGTCAATAAACTGTCGACACACAAAACAAAATATGGTTTTATTATTCCAGCAGTAGAGTCTATGGATCAGAGTGTCTGTGATGGAAACATGCGGAAAATGGGTCCAGTATTTACTCAGATGGCCTCATAGAATAAGTAGAGTATAGAATAGAACAGAGTAGAGTAGAGTAGCCTTTATTATCATTGTGTGTTCAGTGAAATTAGCAGGGCTACTGCAGTCAGTGCAATATGAATTTTAACAAAACCAATATGTCAAAACATAAGGAAAGGGCAAATATAAAATCACAAAAAAACACTAAAAAGCAGAGTAATAAAATAGAAAATAGAATTTAACTAAAGCAAAATAAGAAAACAACTGGAGTAGAAAATAAAAACAGACATAAAATATGAATAGACACAATATTAACAGTATGTATATTTATGAATATTAGCCGTAATAATAGTATGTATAGCTATGAATATTAGCAATATTAGCAATATTAACAGTGTATATCTATGAATATTAATAGTATTAACTGTGTGTATATCTATAAATATTAGTATTATTAACTGTGTGTATATCTATGAATATTAACAGTATGTATGTTTTTGAAAGTATAAAAAATAGTGCATTAAATAAAATATTGCATTGTTTTGTAAGAACAGAGGATTATTGCATGACTTAGGCTGTCGCACATAATTCACATTTTGCAGGCTTACTGCACATTATTGGCAGTAAATAACTGGTTAAATCTGTAAATTATATTCACTTTCATAAGAATGAATGGGACAGAATGTGTAGCTGCTGAAACGTGGAGAAACCATGTGACTCTAGTTAAGAGTTGTTCTTAAGCTGTTGAGCCCGGGGCCGTTTTTTTCTGCTCATAATGATTTCAACGCTACACAAAACAGTGGATTAGCCGACGGTAGAGGCTTCATTCATATAAAAGCACGTAAGGATCCGAAAACAGCAAAATACACTAGACACAGAAGTTTATGTGCATTACTGTTTTTATCTGTCCTTTTTCTTTTACTTTGTGTTGACCTCAACACTGTTTTTATTAAAGACCCGGCTTGTGATTGTATTTGAGGAAATAGAGGAGCATATTATATCATTGTTTTCTGGTAATGATCTTCCTGTTACAGCTCATTGTTGTTTTGTTGTATTAGATCAATACAGAAGTGAACTGCACCACTTTATTTAGATTTTTTTTTTTTCAGTAAATAACTCTTCTTCATAATAGGGTGAATGTATGTAGGTGCAGTCGTATTTGATTTACACTACAGTGGATTTCAATAATGTCGAAACGTCCTGTCAGAGGTTAGATTTTGTGCAGCTTCTTGTTTCCTTTCATTGAGTGGATTTTTGCTTCTGGTGAAAAACAAACTATCATGTACTTCTGCTTTTAGACACGTTTTTGTTCAGTAAATACTCTACTTTGCACTAAGAGTAGACTGGGGCTGAACGTAGATGGAAAACATCCACTCTTCTGATGTTACTAGGCTTATTTTTTATTGTATATTTATATATTTAGAAGACGCTGGTGCGGATTTGCATCTGATACTGGAATGACAGCAGTTCATTGTAGGTAAAACATCCTCAGATTCACACATGTCCCTGTTCAACCCAACCTCTGGGGCTGTTTTTCCTCCGCTCACGGTGGACGTTCCTTATTCACTCAGTGTATCTGGAGGTTCTGTGGGTGGACTCGTGTACGTACAGTCCCAGAGGTGGACGCAAACGTTCAGCTCCGCCGTTCACTTATTGATGTTGTTTTCAGGTAAATGTAAATATCTCCACTCAGCGACACATTGGGATGAGTAGCCTCTTCTCCACAACATCTGGAAGCTTTAACCCTTTCACTACGCCGTGTGTCTCCGGAGACATTTGCATTTAATGTCGTTCAAATTAGGGATATAAACAATCAATCGACTATCAATTAATCGTCGATACCAGAATTTGCCCATCTGGCTCTACTTTATGTGATCGTTGCAGGTCTGCGGATGGCTCTCTTACGCACCTTTTCTGGACATGTCCAAAATCATATGGCCTCTGGTGTGAAATCTTCTGTGTACTGTATATTGTGTTGCAGCCTGAGCCTGAGCTTGTATTGTTTGGTTCCTCTCTGTCCTTACGGACTCGTGATCTGTTGTTCAGTATGGGACGATGATCGCAGAAAGGTTCATTTGAAGCTTTTGGAAATCTGAGACTGTGGCTCTCTTCAAAACATGGTTGACAGACCTGACCTCTGTGCTTCACATGCAGAAGATCAGCCACAACATGAGTAATAACCTAAAGACGTCCTATAAGATTTGGCGGCCGTTTTTGGACCATATGGCTCAAACTGATGAAGACCTCGGCAGGGGAAGTGGTCCAGGACATACCACTCACCTCTGTGGTTTTTTGTAGGAATCTCTGTGGAATCCAGCCAATTTACTAGTGATGTAACATCATGTAGCTTATCATCTTGAGTTGTAAGCTCTATTTTATTTTACTTAAAAATGTTCGTTATTTTTTTCTATTTTATGTTCTTTTTCTTTATTTCTTTTTCTTTATGAATTTTTTTCTCTTTTGAATTCTTGTGATAAACAATAATATGGAACAAAAATTAATTGTCGATAAGAATTTGCTTGTTTAAATTACAATAATTATCGGTTAATTACCCTTTTCCACGCTTCATCGCTGAGGTTGAATATTGGGGGGAGTTGTCCGCCTGTCCACACTGGTCCTCGAACCGGATCGTAGCGTTGGATGAGTTAGAATCGCTTTAGGGACATGGTGGAGTGAAACACAGACCGGCCCGTCTGTTCTTCCCACATCCTGCGGGCTGCCTGGTTGTGGGAGCGGTGCACCCCCGCCCAAATACGCGCACATATGGGTCGGTATCGGTCCAGTCCAGGGTGGAGCGTTTTCCCTGGTGGTTGGTCTAGTCCATGGTCATCTGGACTATCTGGTCGGTGAGACAGAGGTTGAAACCATCCTCCAGGCTCCTGATCCGGGCCTCCACGGCCTCTCCCCCACTCCTGGAGATCCACCCCCCCATCCCCATTGATCGACAATGGCATTCTTGCCAGTATGGCCATGAAATGGGCATCAAATTCTGTTCTAAGTAGTCTTTAAAAGGTCTTTAATAGTCTTAAATTCAGCTTGTAGAAACCTGTAGGAACCCTGTTTAGAATGTATTCCATGTAATAATGTTAATTAATGACCAGATATTGGAAGTTAAATTCTTCTTGTAAAAAGGTGCAAAAGAATTGGCAAAAACCCCAATGAAATCTAAGGCTGTTATAATGGTAGTCCTTAAAGGGTTAAAGTGTTCTTTTTTGCTTCGGAGTGTGTTCTTCAGTGTGTTGGATTGTAAATTTCCACCGAGGTCGCAGTGACTAAGAGGGGTGGTGTCGTACAAGTGAGAGGAGGAATCAGAGGTGAAGAGATAAGAGGAGACAAAGAGAACAGACTTACCTTTTCACCTTTACACACACATCCATTGTCAATTCACTGTAACCACAGTCGGCCCAACGGGAAGGTGACATTTACCGTTTTCTGGCTCTGAAAGAGCTTTGGACTCCTCCGGCATTAACTCGATCACATATGCTGTCCATACCACTCTGACTCTGCGGCTTTTTCCATTAAGTATTGAACTTCCACCTTTACTCACAGAAACATAGACATAAGATTTACAGAGTGCCTGCTGGTGTTTGTGCACCGAATATAGGAAGTAAAATACGTCTACGTAGACACTGGGTACTGTAAACCGGTACTAAACGACCAAATAATCAATGACTGTCGTATCAATAAGCTTCTCATCAGTTTTCCTAATGGTACTGGAGACAAAGTGCAGATTTCCTTTATATTACAGTCGTCTTGCAGACTTTCCTCACTAATACTTCTTAATAAGACGTTCGTCTGATGCATTTTTGTGGTTTTCGATCCAGATGAGACACCTGGGTTCGGGTCTCATCTGAGCTTGCTTGAGTTTTTGATTTTTTTTTTTGTCATCTTATGCTTAAAATAAATGAACTACCAATTCCCTGCATTTCTCATGACAATTTCCAAATTTACATCATCCTACATTGTGTGACACTGCGTTCGCATGGTCTGTGCGGTCATAAAAACTGAGCTTTGCGCAAACCTGTCCGGCAGACGTCCACTTGAGGTCTGCATCAAGTGACACCGAGTACGTGTCACACAACAGACTGCTCGGCTGGAAGTCTTCACATTGACCTGTTTTAACTGTGAAATTGCTACGCTTGTCTGTGAAACCTCAAACGTCCGCGGACAGTACACGCGACTCTGTGAGAGTCTGTCTCCTGCTGTTGTGCAGCTCATTGTCCTTTTCCTTACCTTCAGAAACTTTCATTTGAGAGGGCAGGATGTTTGTTTAAGAGGGCATTGCCCCCTCTAGCCCCCACCTAGAACTGAGTCTGGATCAGCCTGCTCTCATGACTAAATCCAATCCGATCTTCTAAAAAATGCCTGATCAGCGATCTTTAGATGGGATCAGGACGTCCCTATTAGATTCTTCTGTGTTCCTGTGATATTCTGTATTGTCTCAGGTTCAAAACACATAATCTTTTCATTCGTCTCAGTTCGGGTCATGGCTTGGCATTGAGGGCTGATAATAGGTCCTAAAGCCAGACCAGTTGAGAACCACTGATCTAGACCCAGGTCCACCAGCATGCATGGGGAGGCTAAATAGAGTGTGTATGAAAAAAAGTCTGCGGCGTTCAGGCAGAAAACCCACGGTGCTAAAGTACAAATCAAATCACCTGAAGCTGCCGTTTCGATCCAGCCTCCATTAAGCTGCTGAGCTCAGATTTAAGATTGCAGAAGCGGCTCTGATCTGTGCACAAGCATTTATTGTATCATGTCTGTTGTGTTGCTGTTTTATGCTGTTATGAATGTGTCGACTGCCACCTGGGTAAATTGGGTTGTCAAACGCCGGCACACTGTTCATTTCTATGTAACGCAGCCGACCGTAGCGCCAAGCACAAGTCTAATTTCTCTTGGAAACAATAAAGCTTAGGTTAGTTTGTAAAACGTCCTATCGGTGCAGATAAATCAACTGGATTTCTAATTTGCAGCTGAAACTAGTCATGTTTGAGGACTGTTTGTTTAAAGGTGTCAAACATGTGGCCCGTGGGCCAAAACTGGCCCGCCAAAGGGCCGGGATGGTCATGGAACTCGGATCACGGTGTTGATGAGTTAGAATCGCTTTAGGTACATGGTGGAGCTAAACCACACCCCCGCCCAAATACGCACACATATGTGGGGTCGGAGCATTTTTCCTGGAGGTTGGTCTAGTCCACGGTCATCTGGACTATGTGGTCAGTGAGACAGAAGTTAAAACATCCTCCAGGCTCCAGATCCAGGCCACAATAAGGTATGTCTGTCACCCAAAATAGCTGGGGGGCAGCTGAAATCTTGTCAGACAAAAGTCAGAAATGCCCATTTCTTCTAAACTGCCCCTCTTCAAATCCTTTTATTTTACTGAATTTCTCTGCAGAATTTCTTTAGTTCTACTCCATAAATGTCATTGCCTGAACCGAATCCAATGGTTCAATAAATCAATCATTAAGGAATATCACATGCTTTTTTCATGAAGTATATAAAGAGTATTTAGCTTTTATTCTTATAGACCCTATTGAAAGAGAAATTCAGGTTCTCAGGAAAATCTCCGCTTGTCAATTAATCGTTAATCGATCGATAAGGTCGACCAACTAATGATTAATGAATTAATCGATCATTTGCATCCCTAATAATGACCTATAAATAATGACTCCGTCACCGTTTCTCAGTATCAAGAACACAGAGTGCAGTCTTGGTTAGAAGGGTCACTGAGAACGGACTTCCTAAGAACACAAGTCTATCTGTAACGGAACGGCTGCGTACTTGGGAACTTTCCTCCCCGTCTCTGCTGTATTTCTGCTCCCTAACATATTTCCCTTAAAATCACCACAGTGTCACTCGATTTGATTTCAGTGCATTTGTACGAGTCATTTATACATTTTGTATATTTTTCAAAAGTAATACATTTTGTTGAATCCCATATCGTAATAATAAAGACATATTTCTCGCTAGTCTGCCTCCCTCGTGTTCTAACGTTATATCACATCTAGTGACATCATCTCGTCAATAAAACATTTCTGAATTCAGTTATCGCAGAATAGAGTGCTGCAACCCGAACCGAGCCTGACAGGACTCGACAGGTCTGGCCGGGCTGGGTTCGGACAAAACTTTAGGAGTGTTATTTGGGTTGGGGTCAGGTTCACGAAGTGCATTATGGGATATTTTCCCACAGCTGACAAGAACAACATCCGGGTATTCCCTGCATTCTTGGTTTATGCAAACTTGCTATTGGAACAGAACTTGGGCTGCGACTGATGACGTTTCACGAGAACAGGAGAACCGAAGAACAGACAAGAACGCGTATTGAGAAACGGCCCATATGTTCTTCTTGGTTAAATGTAAAAATGCTAATATTACATTATGCCTATAAATAACGACAACAAATTTTTGTCTTGTAGTGCAAAAAAAAACATTAAATTATGAAAATAGTTATATTAATCTATCCTTTGACAATAAAATGTAAATAAGCTGAACCAATAGGAAAAACCTGAAATATCTAAAAAAAAAATAAATAAAAATGTAAGCACAATTTTAAGAATATTCTGCCTGTTATTAAATGTTTTGCGCCTTTTTAGATCTGATCCATAATGTACCTGTGTAAATAAGTTGAGGCGTAATATTGTTAAAATTGCACTTATTTTTCTTTAGACATTTCAGGTTTTTCATATTTATTCAGCTTATTCACATTTTTTTGTTATAGGACACATTTTTCTTAAGAAATTTAGTGTTTTTAAGTTTATTCTCATCTTTTTTTTGTTTGGATAATTTGTAAATATAAATATTTTCATAATCTGCTCAGATTTTTTTTTTGCACTGAAACAAAGACAAAAATTTAGATTTGTCATTATTTATAGGTTATTATGTTATTATTTTTCTGGTCCGGCCCACTGGAGACCAAATTGGACCGAATGTAGCCCCTGAACTAAAATGACTTTGATATTCTTTCCTTTATAAAATGACCTTTTGTCTAGAAAACTATGTTTGCATGCATGCACCTGTGTGTGAGTGTTGTAAATAATAAAACAAGTAAATAACAGAAGCTAAAATGCATCCGTTCCCTGGTGTAAAAGTGCCAGTGTGTGTCTTGCTTAGAAATAGAAAATGCAGCAGATCTATTGCAGGATCTGCTTCCTGACTCACAAACACACGCCTCATCTTAAATCTCCGTCTTGTCTTTTGTCAGTGTTTCAATTTCACTGCACTCCTCCTGCACCACTGAACAGATAGAGAGGAGGAGGAAGAGGAGGAGGAGGAGGAGGGGAGGGGCTGCCGGGGAATGACAGAACAAAGAGAAGTGTCGCTGTCGTCCAACTGTAAATGAATAAAGAGCTGCTAAATTTCCACCAACTTCAAACAGCAGCTTGAGTTGAGCTGTGATCTCCCATGTGTACAGTCAGTGTGAGGTGGAAAAGTCACTGCTGCCTTCATGGAGTTCCACACCCGTGTTGTTCAGTCGGACCAACAGCTTTCACACAGGGAATAATCCCCACTGTTGATCCTGTCACATTTTCCTGAGTGGGGGCGACTTCGGTGGTTTGAGTGAAATGTCTTTAAAGGAGTTGTGTGTATGTTTCTACTGGAAAAGGATCATCAGTGTTTAGAACAAAGAGCTGTGAAGTTAAGATGCCAGTGTATTGGATCGTACAGATAGGAACTGAATTTAATATCAGCGACAGGCCCCAGGAGTTCCTTAAAATGACACTTATAAATGCTGTTCTCTGAATATCAGTTCTTTTCTAGCCAAAAGTGTGTTTTCAGAGTCAGTCCAGATGTTCTGAGGTGGTGGAGTTAGTGTCCGAGCAGAAAACTGAGATTATCAATCAGCCTGTTTGCATGATCAAAGTCTGGGAACTGGCAGTAATCGGAGAATTGGGTTTTTTTTTTTTCATCTATTTTTAGCTTTTCTTAAGTGATATATCACAATTTATTCTAATATTATGCTCAGTATTTTGAATTCTTAAGTAAGAAACTGGTATTTTCCAATATTTAATTAACTGATTGTGTACATGTCCAAAGACCCAATGCTACTGTTATGGTAGTTCCCAAATGAATTTTTCTCTTTATGTAACCTTTTTTAAATGATTTATCGTTATTTACCGTGATATAATCCTCTGTATTTAGTGATGTTTCAGTGAAAATTAAGTATTTTCCAATATTTAATTCACTGATCATGTCAATGTTCATAAAAGCTCAGATTAAAGTTGAGTGTTGTCAAAAAAAAACTGAAAAATGTAAGAAAAGGTGACTTTTTCAACAAAATCTCTCATGAACTGAACATAAACCCAGTGTGTCCATCCACTGTCATTGATCCAACTCCATGGGTTTTACTGGTGAACCAATGTTGTAGAAGATGGCGGTGTTTCCACGGTAACTATGGAGCCTTTGAACGTCCAAATGGGTCATATGACCATGAAAAGATGAAGAACTGTATTTACATCAATTATTGACATGGATTGACAGGATTAGTGGGTCAACAGGTACTAGACAGTTTAGATCAGTAGATGGTTTTGGTCGACGGTGATTGTTTTGATCTTTGAGGATTAAACAAACGATACTATTAAACTTCAATTTGGCGCAGTTGCTTTTGTACAAAGCTTGGTTATTTTCCCAAAAACTGCAAAAAAATCAGTTTATATGGATGGAAGGTGTGATTTTACATTGATGGAATCTGCAAGAGCCACCGAACTAGTGATCTAAATTATATTTATTCAGAATATGACTTCAGGCTCAACTGCATGTAAATCACAAGCAAAATCTGTCATTAACTGAACATAAAAACAATCCTTTCCATCCACTATCATTGATCCAACTCCAAGCCTCTGAACGTCCAAACGGGTCATATCTGATGACCACGAGAAGATGATTAACTGTGTTTTACACCAATTATTTACATGTATTGATAGGATTCATGGTCCGACAGCTCATCCCTCCTTTCTTTTTATCCTTTTGTTCATTTACTTTCATTTGTATTTTACTTCCCTTTAATTTTTCAGCTGCAGTCCCCGGACAACCGCATAGGAAACTGTCTCAGATTCATAATCCGAAAGCAATTATTGCGGTGGTTTTTCTTTCTTTTTTTCACACGTTCGTCCTCGGTGTGGACGTGGGTTTGTCGTTCTGAGACACGGTCAGCTGAAGCTAAAAATGAGACTCATTAACATCAATAACGCAGCTTTATGAAGGTTGTAGTGGGGTTTGTTTTCTCTTACCCCTGTGTGGAAAAAAGTAAAGTATTAGTATTCAAAACCAGGCCTTTTATTTTTTGATTTTCTTGAATGCGGAGTAATGCAATATCCAGGTTTGTGCTGTTGGCCTGAGCGCACACATACGACAACCGAACGCGACGGGGGATTTTAATCAGTATTTAAATTGAAAAAAATTGGACTGTCATCACAGTATAATTTGGATCGTAAACTGTGTCTGTGCAGCCGCCCCAGGTTTGTGTGTGTTTTATTTATGTGTGTGTTACTCTGATGAGACAGGGCGCTCCACATTGTTGTCCCCCAGTTTTCAATTTGAGGGTCATTTGTTTGCATTATCCAGTTTATGACAGGCGGAGAGGGAGGACGCCACTGTTGGATCTGATCGTAATTATTTAGCAGCTGTAAAACACTTGTCGCTCGCCTCCACCTCATTTGTCGGCCTGTTTTTGCAGATTCTCCCCTCGGTCTCTGTTTTGTAGCCTGTGGGCTGATAGCCTATAGTGAAGGCGCTGGGTCTGGCCTCGTCTTCATCGTCATCTTCATGATCTTTGCAATTTCTTCAAACATCTTAAAGAGATATTTATATCCCAGAACGCATTGTCGGGGATATTATGTTTTTGGTCTGACCGCCGTCACAAGATATCCTTCATGTTAACGCAATAACTTGAAAAATATTGGGTTTAGAAATTCCAGATTTTCCATATCAATCAATACCATGGAGAGGAAGAACTGATTTGATTTTGGACGATTTACTATTTCTAGATTGGCCACAAGGGGCCGCTCAGAAGTTTAAAGTCACTAAACACTCTTTTGTTCATGTATCTGGAACTATTTGTATGACTGACTTCAAATCAAGTGCAAATGAAAGGTCAGTATGATTTAAAAAGAGCAAACACATTTGTTTGGTGATAAGTGGATTCACCAAACCACTAGCCACGAGTGACAGAAAAGTTTTTGTATTATCATTCATATTCTCTGAAAAATGGCCAAAGAATCACAAATACTGCTAGGGTATGTAAACTTATGAACACAACTGTATATGAACTTTCATTTGGGTCCATGACCTTTGAACTTGAAGGGTGAAAATAAAGGTCACCGATGTCTAAATGTCAACAGTCTCCTTCTCTGAAACTACTGGTTGGATCCTTTTGAAAGTTTTGTGTGTATCTTCCTTTGGACAATGTTTACAAACTGTGTTGACAGGTTTGAGAAAGTTAGATATTTGATTTTTTTTTTTCTTTTTTTTTGTAGATTTTTTTGAAATAGTAAAAATATGCTTTTACTTCTAATGGTCCATAACTTCATGGTTTATAACATGTAAATGGTTGCAGATATCAATATAGTTACTACTGAAGCCAGTGAAAGCACCACCCACTTCTATTGGGAGACAGTCAGAGCATGGAATATGTTTTGGAAATTTAGAGCTAGAACATTTAAAATCAGACTCATACTGTACCGTACCGTCTTCATCTGCTTATCCGGGTCCAGGTCTGGGTCGCGGGGGCAGCAGCCCCTCGGCAAAGGCGCCCATACATCCCTCTCCACAGCCACTTCCACCAGCTCTACCAGGGGAATCCCGAGGCGTTCCCAGGCCAGCCCAGATCCCTCTAGCGTGTCCTGGGTCGGCCCAGAGGTCTTCTCCCAGACAGACATGTCCAAAACACCTCCCAGGGACACATCCTCACTAGATGCCCAAACCACCTCAACTGGCTCCTCTGGACGTTGAGGAGCAGTTGCTCTACTCTGAGCTCCTTTCCCTATCTCTAAGGCGGAGCCCCCCCCCCTCCTGCGAAGGAAACTTCTTTCGGCCGCTTGTACTCATGACCTCATTCTTTCGGTCATTACCCAGAGCTCATGACCATGGGTGAGGGTCGGAATGTAGATCATAGTCATGGATTTAAAAAAAAAACCAAACAACAAAATTAATGTCGAGAAAAATTAAGTAAAAACCATCTCTGAGGCATTTTGAAAACAAAGATAACAATTTAAACCAAACTAACCAATGAAATGCAATGATATTTATCCCAATATAAAACTATATTATAACATTTGACATTATTGTTTTGTATCCCAGACCTGTTTGAAAGGAAACACCTGAATTTAAATGTCCCAATGCTTTTGTCCATATCGAGTAATTTACTCATAGACCCGTCCCGTCCCCCCCCCCCGTCTCCCCCCCCCCATGGATACATTCCATTCACATCAAACTGGGAGCAGACCAAGAGCACACTGGGCGTGTTTTATATCCAGCTGTTGTGGATCCACCTCGCGTCCCCCTGGTGGTGGTGGTTGGGGGGGGGGCTTGAGGACGAGGCAGACTTTAACAATCCCTGACACTCGGCTTAGCTCGCCGCTGTCACCGGGGTTACGCCTCCCGGAGCCAACGGGGTCAAGGGCGGCCACCTTGTTGCGCAGCGAGGACAAACGTAGTCACAGTGTGTGGACAGACGCCTGCTTTCGCCGTCTCTCGTCTGTCGGTCGCCTTTTCAGAAATTAATCGGCCGACGTGTACTTGGGAAATGAGGTGACATTTTCCTGTAATGAGAGCGATGGGTGGAAGGGGAGGAATCACTGCGTTTCCACCGCCGCCATCGACAGAGATTGACATTTTCCATTACAGAGTCAAAATGTACATGTGTTGCTCCGTCTGAGTTCCTGTGTGTGTGTGTGTGTGTGTGTGTGTGTGTGTGTGTGTGTGTGTGTGTGTGGGTTAGGGTTCGCTTTGGCAGCAGACGGCAAGGAGGTCATCCATCTTGTTACAGCCATATCCCAAAGTCTGTGTGTGTTTGCGGGTGTGTATACGTGCCATAGTGTTTGTGCATGTGTGTGGTACCTGTGTGTGTGTGTGCGTGTGTGTGTGTGTATGTAGTGGCGGTGAGGTAAAAAAGCATGATTTATGGATGGGAGTGGTGTTGGAAAGCTCTGGGTACAGCGACGCCTGTAAATCCTGATAAAAAACCTGGATAGAAGCAATTTAATGCCATCAATCTTCCCACCTAGAGGCTGTGATATATTGGCAGGTAGAAAGGGCTGTGTGTGTGTGTGTGTGTGTGTGTGTGTGTGTGTGCGTGTGTGTGCGTGCGTGTGTGTGT
>JAPQRP010000018.1:26502159-26523458 GCA_037367295.1 Apogon hyalosoma
GTGGGGGGGTGGGGGTCTCAAGCCTGGTCTCATGCTTCAAATATTGGCGTAGGTCTGCGTTCTCCGAGTGCTTTTCTAGTTTCTTTATTTTTTGCCGCGTACATAAACAGCAGGTGAATTTTCCGGACATTACAACATTCCAAACATTCAAACTTTAGTTCCTCACCTACGTTCTATAACTTCACTTTTCAAGAATCTGAACTTCACACTAATGCTTTTATTCTTCAAGTGGTTGCTTTTTAAGGTTGTTGTTTGTCCCTGCAATATATTCATCGTAAAAGAAAAAAAAAAAACAAAAAAACACGTATTGTGTGTGATTTCTGTTTAATGCCGTTAAGCCGCCGTGCAGATCGGGCCTTTCATTTCTGCGCCGACTCACTGAACGTCGATCTTAAAGTTTCAAAGTGCATCGATCCTTTTCTCCTGGAGTCTATCAGAGTTAGAAAACAGCCAAGAGACCAGAAGGACAATGCTTTCATTTCTGTACAAAGTGCCAGGGAAAAGCGCTTAAAGTTTGCAAAGACTGTTTTACAAAGCGGAGATAAATGTCTTCACTTAATACATAATGGATGCAAAAAGCCAGCAGCTGTTACCTTGGTGTGTCCTTGGATGACGGTGAGAGGCACGCTGGTGGAGGGCCACTTGTTCCTCGGAGGTAAAGGCTTGTCGCAGTTCCACAAAACCACAATCTGTATTTAAAAGCACACAGAGCACAGGGGTTGAGGAGCAGCACATCGCTTCGACGGTATAAATAAATGACATGCACAGATCAGTCAAATGCATCTCGGGCTGTGTTTTCGCAGCGCTCGGCCTTTCCTCCTCTTCACGCTGAGCTGCTAATTGCTCTGTTGTGTCCGTGTGAAAACGTCTCTTCCTAACTTTATCGTTTTCCTCTTTGTGTTTGTGTTTTCAGGTCGTAAAGGCGCGCAGACCCTGGTTCAGAACACGCACGAACATCTGTCCCGGTAAATCTGAAAACATGCAGACGGAGCTGATGCAAATACTGAAGGTAGACGCCGTGCATTTAACCCTTTACATGCATATGTGGGTCCGGAATGACCCGGTGAAGTGGTTTGATTGGAATATCTTTGGAATGAAAAGTTATTATTTCATATTCCACATATTCCTCAACATGTTACTGACATCAAGCCATTTAAATATTTAACTGACCTTTTATAGGTTTTATGAAATTCTATCTATCTATCTATCTATCTATCTATCTATCTATCTATCTATCTATCTATCTATCTATCTATCTTTTATGAACGATGGGTTTGTGCGAAATCTGGACATCGTAGACTCTGTTGTACATATAATCTGTGTATCATTCCTTCTTTTCATATTCAATTGACCCTTCGCTAAGTCCCGCCCTAGAACCACCGCTGACCAATCATACGTTAGCAACGGTAACTAAGAGAGGAACGCCTGGCAAGCCGTCTACGAATCTTCCAGTTTGTATGAAATCTGGAGTTGGTAGACACGCTCCCTCCACGAATGTCTACCAACTCCAGATTTCGTACGAACTGGAAGATTCGTACAAACCCATCGTTCGTAAGAAGGGTTAGGGGTACACTGACCCGACAGAAATGGAAAAAAAAACGACCAAAAGCACCTGTTTTTTCATTTTCTGAGACCGGATGTTGTCTTTTTCAAGGACAGAGCGCTAAAGCCATCGAGGTCACAAAGATTCGTACGAAAGATGGGTTTGTACGAAATCTGGAGTATGTAGACATTCGCGGCGGGATCATGTCTACGATGTCCAGATTTCATACAAACTGGAAGATTCGCAGACGGCTCACGGTTACCGTTGCTAACGCATGATTGATCAGCGGCGGTTCTAGGGCGGGACTTAGCGAAGGGTCAACTGAATATGAAAAGGAGGAATGATACACAGATTATATGTACAACAGACTTTCATATTTTGTACAATGAAAGCCACGTGTGACAGTAGAACAAATCTGCGTATTAGCGCGGACGGGGTATAATAAACTACTGACAAGCCTCAGCATTGTTGTCACTTTGTTTCGCATTAGACTTTTAATATTTGATGGTGTGTGCTTCTGGAGCGCACACACCCTCCTCCCACCTGTGCACAGAACTTGGACTTGGCGACGGCGATGATGAGCTTCACCACGGGGGAGATCTGGGACTGCAGAGGAGTAACCGTATGGATGACTGCCGTGAACTGCTGCGACGGACTCTTACCTGCACACACACACACATTCACCAACAGCTGTCACGGCTGAACTGCATTTAGGGTTTTAACACACATTTGTGCAGATGTAGCTCCCCATAAACCTCCATCACGGTTAAATGGACGGCGAGTGCTCTGTGCTGTACCCGTCATCTGTCTTTCTGACAGCGAATACAGCCACGGTTCACATGACCGAGCATGAGTAAACATGTCTAATCCGGGAGCCCGGTGTCACGTTCAGCCAATTGTGAATGATGATTTGCTCATTTAATTGTATTTTCCACAACCTCTCAATAAATCAGCCTTTGTTAGTTGCTTTTTTGTTTGTTTTTTTTTTGCATGTAGAGTGAATAAATGAAGCAAACGGGACCGAAAGAGAAGCCACGGAGCAGAACCGAACTTTAAATTACAACCACTGATAAATGATCGGAGGAGCTGATTCCCACGCTCTATATGTGTGAATATTAAAGAGCGCCGTCTCTTAGACTTTGATGATACTACTCTTTAGAACGAAAACCTATTTACGTCCTATCTATGAATCACTGAGCAGATGCACCACTTTCCATCGAGCATGTTTGTGCTCTGTAATCAGATTAAAGCGACTCGATGAGATGGAAATGCATACGTTTGCTCCTATAAACACTGGAACTTCATGATCAGAATGGAAACAAAGTGATTAATGCTCACTTATTTATGTTCAGGAAAAAAAAAGATGGAAATATGATGGATATTTGGATATTTCTCATTTTTTGCAGAATGACAAGATAAAACAGACTATTATTAACGCTAATATTACAAATATTAATTGGAACTAAAGCTAAGAGTAAACTGAGTAGTCACAAATAAGGGGAATCATAAATGTACAGTATTTGTAGAAGGACCAGCTCGTTCATAAAAAGCAAAAGAAACCAAACACATAATAAAATACTGTGAATGTCTTTCAACTGTTTTCCTCTAAAAACAATTATATTCTTTTAATTGTCAGTTGTCAGTGGGGTACGTGGGGGGTGCGGTCCACCACTAACATAACTAACGCTGGCGTGAAGTGAAAGTGAAATTAATTTTTTAAAATTTCTTTTTTATTATTATTTTTTGTTTTATTATAGATATATACTTTTTTCTCTCTTTCTTTCCTTGTTTTTGTTTTTTTTCTCCCTCCTCACACCTCCCTCCAGTTCATTAAAGTGATTGTGTGAAGGTGTGTAAAAAAGCCCAGATGAAGACCAGAGGTCGCAAAGCGTTGGCTGTATTTTAAAGGATCACCATGGAGACATAAAGGCATTTTATTTACATACTTTTGTCCACATAGTTTATTTAACTCTGTAAAGCCTGAACCA
This sequence comes from Apogon hyalosoma, assembly GCA_037367295.1. NCBI lineage: Eukaryota > Metazoa > Chordata > Actinopteri > Kurtiformes > Apogonidae > Apogon > Apogon hyalosoma. Next base: position 26,505,691 of record JAPQRP010000018.1, read on the forward strand.
CTAAATCACTGACAGAAAATTCCAGTTCTTTCAAACTGGAGCCTTTATTGGTCCTTCTGAACAACCCAAAAAACAATTTATCAATTATCAATTTCCATGCATGAATTTCAATTTTGTTTCATATTTGATCCATCGAGTCTCAATGCACAAATATTATTATTTTTGAACAAACAAAAACATAATAGAACTAACATGTCTAACAAATTGGTAATTCCTTTTCAAAACTGGCTAATTTTGTAGCTTTTGGCTAATTAACATCTGCAGATATGCCACTCTGGCTGTATTTCCTTATCTTCTTGTTTTGTGTTCATGGGTCATCAGTGTTTGCAGGGTTCAAGAACATCACATAAAAACATAATAGAACACAAACATGTCAAACAAATTGTTAATTCCTTTTCTAAATCGTCAGTTCTTCCTCATTAATGACAGTCTTGTAGTGTCACTAAAGGCCTCTGGTGAACGAATTCCTCCCCCCTGGTGGATTATCTGTGTATTGCATGTATTTAATTGTATACATCAGGTTTTTCAAGAAAAAAAATATCACACTGATTATATAGAGGGCTTCAAAACTCATGTATCAAATATGATACGTTTGGCACTAAAGGGGTAATGAAAAAATGAAGCCTGCCAACATTCTTCCGTCTGAGCTAACCTTATTTTTCGTTAAATGTCCACATGACGGTGCAGAGGACCAGACTTTTCTGCTCTGGTAAATGAGGACAGACCAGATGCACAGTGCTATTCCGACGTGGCGTTCGAGTGCTGGGTGTGTTTGTGGGAATAAGGGAATTCTCATCCTCATGGATAAGTGGAGCCGGAGTGCTCTTTAGTGTTGCTCGATCCATCTCTCTGACATCGGGGCCCCTGATCGGCCATCTCAGGTGGGCTTAGCGGTATTTATGGAAGCCCCAGGTCTACCCTAGTGGGGTCACGGAAATAAACTCAGCCCTTCAGTCTCTGCTGTGTTTTCCTGGAAAAACGCAATTCCACCCTGACTTCTACCATATGACATAAGCTTCTTCTGAATTTCAAACAGATACAAGTGTGTGTTTAAGGACATGTTGCGTTTTTTCGGTACTAGTCGGATCATTCTTACAAAAAACTTCCAAAATAAATTTACCACAGATTTAATGTTAGTTTTTCAGCTGTAGAAACATGTTCAAATCATGTTACAAAGCAAATGAAAAACACTTGAGACAGGACTTAAGTTTCATTATCCTAAATTATCCATAAAAATTGATAATTAATCCTTAAATCTAACACTCTAAGGTCTTAAAAATTGAACAGATACAATAAATGATATCCTCCCAGGAAAATAAAAGTTTTGTTTTTGTTTTTTTTTCATTAAATAATTATCTCGATTGGAAACAGGATAATGAAACAATTTTTTAGATCCTTTTTTTCCCCACATATTTATGGATCTGACTGTTTATACAGATTATGGTAACGATACTATTTTGCTATTTTACAAAACCATCATATGACGTACGCTTCTTCTTCTGAAGTTCATCATTGATATCGACATGTGGTATTTTTCAGTACTAGTTTGATAAAAATTTCCAAAATAAATATACTATAAAACTTAATTTTAATTTTTCAGCTGTAGAAACGTCTTCAAATCATGTTACAATGCAAAAAATTACCAAAAAACACTAGCAATGGAACTGTAAAAAAAAAAAAAAAAGACTTAAATTTGAACATCTTAAATTATTCTTAAAATTGATCTTTAATCCTGAATCGTTTCCACCTCATAACCTCATTATAACCTAATTATAATTACATACAACAATATTTGGTCACATTTATTTATCTACATTTCTTTAAATTATATTGATAATCATTGTCTAGTAACTATTGTACAAATTACTGTTCTAATTATGTTTAACAGAGTATTTTAATGTGGATATTTGTGTATATTTAGAGCTTTATTTAAATATATTTTGTAGTATGGATCATTTCTTTCCTGCTACTTTAATATATTTGCACTGCAACACTCAATAATTTCTCCTGATATTAATAAAGTATTCTGATTCTTAAATCTGACATTCTAGGGTCTAAAACAATTTTACAGACATAATAAATGATATCCTCCTTAGACCCAGGAAAGGAAAAGGTTTTAGTTTTTTTTATATTAAATAATTGTCTTGATTGGAAACAGGATAATGAAACCAGGGTGTAAAATTTGCACACGCCAAGCGCCAATGGCAGGTAAAAAAAAACTTAGTTTGGCGTGTAAAACAAAAGCACCCACCAGCGGCCTCTCATTCCACCTTGGTTGATCCACAGCCGGTTTGTTTTATTACGAGGTGAGCTTCACCTCTGTTTACTAGGAGTGGTAGAAAATAGTGATATTTCATTTCACAATACTGTATCGATATTAAAAAGTACTGTATCGATATTTTTAGGTATTTATTCAAATGCAGATATGGAGGAGGTTCATTTTTGTTTTTCTTTATTATTTATATTTTATTTATTATTATTATTAAACACTGTTTTATTAACTAATGGTGATTTGAAGCATCCTAAAAGCACTTTTTACTGTCTGACAGAGGCAGATGTTAGTTCCTGTGCTGTGACTGTACAAAAATAATGCTATGATGTTAGTTATGAACAACTAGAATGTGAACGTTTGAGCAGGATCTTAATCTGTAATGTCTGTAAAACATAATGTTAGTTTTAAACACAGGAACATTTTGTGATTTAGCATCAGATCCTGTTGTGATCAAATAAATATGTGTTTAGTATTTGTGCATCTTTCTGGTGTAATTCAGTTCTTCCAGGAAATAATCATTTTTACAAAAGAAACCAACAAAAAAAATTGCCTTTTTAACAGCATCGTGATGTATCGTGATATATCGTATCGTGATCCTAGTATTGTGATTTGAATCGTTTTGCCAGATTCTTGCCAGTACACACCTCTACTGTTTACAGTTGTATTCATGCAGCACTGGTCTGTGGAGTTCATTTCATTTAGACTCAATCCAGTTGATGTTTTGTTGAATTCTTCTCCCTTTTCCTGCGGGTTAAACGGAACCTTCCTGTTAAAGCTGTAACACAGACCTTTGACTCACTCCGTCAATGTCAAAGCTCGCCCTTTTGAATACTTTTATGACATGACGATGCAGCAGTCACCTTGAAATGAAACATAACCTCATTAAGTAGCAATAATCTAATTTTATCTGTACATAACTGTATTCTTTAAGTGATGCTCAAGTTGGATTTTCATAATAAAAAGGTATGGTAATTATTTTAAGTCAGATGAGGCATGATTTTTTAAATTTGGCTGGTGAAAAACATTTTTGGCCGATAAATTTATGGAGGTCACTCGCCAACGGCAGATGAGAAGCTAATTTTACACTGAATGAAACTATTTTTTAGATCCTTTTTTTTTTAAATCCACTGTCCATGTATTTACGGACCTGACTGTTTATACAGATTATGGTCATGGTATTATTTGCGTCATTTTACGACACCGTAATTCTTTTAAGTATAAAAAAGGGAACGGCATAGAAACACATAAGCAGTCAGATGAAACCAACACGATCATTTGCATAAAACCTAATTTTAGCTTCTCATCAGGAACATCTTCAAGTCCTGTTCAATCAGTCCAGACATGTCAGATGTTTTTCCTGCGTTCTTTACTCTCCTCCGTATCAGCATGTCCTCAGTGATCCAGTGCAGCTTTAAGCCCAGTTGAAAGAGGATTGTGGAGTTACTGGTGGCGAGAGCTGCCAACATCCAGAATGTGTGAGTGTGTCGGAGCCAAGCACAGATGCCTGATGCTCAACTGGAAAGTGAACACACACCAAAACCTCCCGAACACGAGAATCAAACCAGGACTGATCGTCCCCTCATGAGGACATGCCTCCATAATTTGCTGCATCTTTACTGGAAATAAATGTGTAAATAAATCAAGGCGTGAACTCGTGAAAATGTTGCAAGCGGGATCATTTTATGTGTTTTTAACCCTTTGAGGACGGTTGTGTCTCCGGCGCTACATTTCCCATTCACCGTCATTCAGACTCCTGTAACTCTAACCTTTTGAGCTATTGAGAAAATTCAAACGGCACCTGAAAGCTGAAAATCTGAGCTTTTGATTGTTATACATTACATTACATTACGGTAGAGTCCTGTATCGCCTGTGAGGGAGGGGTGGAAGTGGGCAGAACAGAAATTAGGGGACCTGAGCAGTGCAGACAGCAGCAGATGCAGTCGGTGAGGGACACTTATGACTTTGGGAAGCGTTTCAGCGAAGGTTTTAGCAGAGAATTCCTGTAAATAATTGTATATAATAGTGATAGAGTGTTTTACTGGTGTGTTCTGCTGTGTTTTTGTGGAGTTTAGCCATGCTTTCATCTTTTTTCACAGTTTTTATCTGTATTTTCCAGTTTGTACAGTTCATTGATATTTGTATTTTAGCCATAAATATTATATAAATGTATGTATATTTAGGTATATATGTGTAAATATATAGACAGAGCTATCCAGGGCAGAAAGAGATGCACTGTGTAAAAGAATCAGATGATGGATGTTTTTTCAGTGAAATGAGGAGTTCTGTCTACAGATATACAAAAAGTAAACAGAGACTATGACACAGGAAAGAAATGACAAGAAAGAACGAATAAAACGAAGAAACTGGAACATGGACACAGAAGGATCTAGACCAGTGCTACTCAACGGTGCTGCCACCCCAGGGGGCGTTGGGACACTGTCAGGGGGTGTTTGGAACGAGTTGAAAAGCTAAGAGGGGGGGCACTGACACCAAAATGCTCCCCCCTCCCCCCATCTCTTTGGTGGCAATGTATACATGCCCTGTCAGATCTTTCCCCCCCCAAATCTCCCGCCCGACAACTTGTAATGGATTGGTATACTGCAACCCCCTGGGAGTTTCATGAGTGAGGAAACACTGATCTAGACAAACAAAAATGTTTTAGCACATGTCAAACAGTTGAAAGTTTATTTTTGTGATCTCATAAAATGTTCAGTTTTTCATAATTAACACCATAAAAAAAAAAAACTGCAGGTCTTTTTTTTTTTTTTTTTTTTTTGCAATAACACGCTGTTTTAAGCATCTATTACATATAATAATGACAATTAATGACCAGATGTTGAAAGTTACGTTCTCCCTGAAAAAAGGTGCAAAATAATTGGCAACATTTTCTGACACTTCTATTGCAAAAAAAAAAAAACCCAACATAAATAAATCTAGGCGTCCTGTTTTAACGGTAGACCTTAAAGGGTTAAAGCTCTAAGAGTTGGACACATACTCCATCTGTAGGAGTATGATGTAGCCTCAGCTATAAGGACTCTCTCTGCTCCTGAGGCCACGGCGTCGCAGCAGTAAGTCAAACTTTTCCAAACTACCAGGCAGAATTTGCAACTGCTTTGCCATCAAAAGTTATGGCTCGGTAGCAGAGTGAGACCGGCTCATACACGGCGCTGACGACGACTTATTCCCCCGAGCAGCAGCAGCAGCAGCAGCAGCAGCGAGGACGGCAGGAGCTAAAATAGTGATTTAGTGCAGCGACATAAACCAAACTGCCCCATCTTCCCTTCTATCCCTCAATCCCCCTTCTTTTATCCCTCTAACCCTTGTGTCCACAGTCCTCAGAGAAAGCCAAACATCGATCTGAGTTACAGCCTCAGTCTACTGACAACGCTCTGCATGCATATCCACACACACCCACGTATATACATACTGGATGTACACAACAGGAAACTTTCTCCTGACTTTCCCCTGCAGCTCCGGTTTCTGAACTTTTGCCACAGCGACAGCCTCAGACCATATATACACAACAGGATTATCCACTTTGCTCTGGTGGAGGATGCATTCAGAGGCTTTATGTAAGTAAATGCACTGATAACACAAGAGGAAAGCAGATACAGCAGCAAAAATATGTCAGAAAAGTGGAGGTTTGAGAAGTCGGTGCAATCAGATGGTACCTGCCAGTGTTTTATTATTACATCCACTATACGGACTAAAGTATGTGGACACGCTGAGTTCAGGGGTTTCACTTCGAACAGGGGTCTGGGATAAGGTTTAAGGTTTGAGTTTATTCAGTCATCTTCCATAACACAGAACATACAATCAATGAGGCTGATCTGAAGTCGACCGAATGAATTCTGTTGAGACTGAACAGGCTTCGGCAGGGGCTAAATGCCTATATACGCCTCGCCTACACGCAAATCAAAATCAGTTTTATTCTATCAGTCAATACATCAAAAATCATTCTTGCTCGTATCCCTCGAAAATACCTTTACAAACCAGTGTTTTGAAAACCATCAATGAATTACACATCTTTAAATGTGTATTTATGTCATTCCATAATTTAACTCCAATAACACAAATACATCTTCTTTTTATACATTTAACGGCTTTTTGTACCGTAAACATACAGACGCCTCTGAAATCAGACCTGTATCTAAAAGGACTTTTGAACAGAGTCTGGGAAGGGCCTTTGTTTGGCTCGGAACATTATTTGCACAGTTTTGGAATAAGACAAGTCATTGAATTTCATAACATGGGAATTTAGAAACAATGCAAAACAATAATGACAAATGTCCTGAAATAGTTTTATATACGGATATAATATTGATGTTTCTAAACTATATGGACATAAATATTGGGACACATCGTGTCTGCAGCTTTAAGATGTCCTGTTCATGAGGATTTGAGATAAAAACGTCAATATTTCGTTAAAGTTTAAAGGGAGATTTTTCTTCCTAATGAAATGTGAAGAAAGTAGATGGTTAGATGTGGCAGAAAATTATTATTTACAGTCAGAGCATGAAAAATATTTTAGAAATTTAGATGAAGAACATTTAAAATCATAGTCATGAATTTAAAAAAAAAAAAAAATCAGTGTTGAGAGAAATTAAGTAAAAACCATGTCTGAGACACTTTGGAAGCAAGAATAATTTAAACCAAACTAACCAATGAAATTATATTTATCGCAACATTTGTTTATATTATTTATCACAAAAACTGAAACACCTGAACTCAAAGTGCCCACACTTTTGTCCATATAATGTAGATTTGACAGTTCCATTTTTCTACTGCAAGGCCTTTGACCAAAGCATCAGAGAGTGACCAGGTGGGATGAGAGCCATAAAGAAACAACTTTTAAAGTCAGTGAAAGTATCTTGATGATAAAAGCTAGAAACACTGTTGTTGTTTTCTCCGTTGTACACAGCTCTAAATGGAAATATTCATTTTTTTATCTGAAACCCTCATGAACAGGACATCTTACAGCTGTAGACATGATGTGTCCCGATATTTATGTCCATATAATTTAGAAACATTAATATTTCCTTAAAGTTCAGTCATATGTGAAGAACGTAGATGCTTAGTTGTGGTAGAAAATTATTATTTACAGTCAGAGCACGAAAAATATTTCAGAAATTTAAAGGTAGAACGTTCAAAATCATAGTCATGGATTAAAAAAAACCAAAAAACAAAATCAATGTTGAGGGAAAAAAAAAAGAAACATCTGAATTCATCATGTCCCAATACTTTTGTCCATATAGTGTGGAACCCAAACCAACACGATGCATCGGGAGTGTTTTCCAGTTTGTTGTGTTTACTCGCCTACATGTGCATTCAGATGGAAACTCTTACCTAGTTTGGCGTAGTAAAAAGGGAACTGGGCGGGGTCCGTGGAGAACTGGGGGAGCGCGTAGAGACCACCAGGTAAGGAATTCCACAACAGGTGGTTTCTGGAGACGTGAGAGTCCACACGGTCCTGGATGATCTGGATGAAAGGGAAGAAAAAGAAGAAGGAGAAGAGGAGGAAGAAGAAAAAGAAGAGGAAGGAAAAGAAGAGGAAGAGGAAGAAAAAGAAGAACAAAATGAGGAAGAAGAAAAAGAAGGAAAAGAAGAAGAAGAAGAGGAAGAAAAAGAACAAGATGAGGAAGAAGAAAAAGAAAAAAGAACAAGATGAGGAAGAAAAAGAAGAAGAAAAAGAAGAGGAAGAAAAAGAAGAACAAGATGAGGAAGAAAAAAAGAAGGAAAAGAAAAAGAGGAAGAAGAAGAAGAAGAGGAATAAAAAGAACAAGATGAGGAAGAAGAAAAAGGAAAAGAAAAAGAGGAAGAAGAGGAAGAAAAAGAAGAGGAAGAAAAAGAACAAGATGAGGAAGAAAAAAAAGAAGGAAAAGAAAAAGAGGAAGAAGAGGAAGAAAAAGAACAAGATGAGGAAGAAAAAGAAGAAGAAAAAAGAACAAGATGAGGAAGAAGAAAAAGAAGAGGAAGAAGAAGAACAAGATGAGGAAGAAAAAGAAGAGGAAGAAAAAGAAGAACAAGATGAGGAAGAAAAAGAAGAAAAAGAAGAGGAAGAAGAAAAAGAAGAGGAAGAAGAGGAAGAAGAAGAGGAAGGCAAATTTATTTGTATAGCACAACTCATACACAGGTCAATTCACAGAGCTTTGCAAAAATGGAAAAGAGACAAGTTAAAAACACACAAAATAAGGAAGAAGATGAAGATGAGAAAGAAGACGAAGGGTAAAAAGAAGACAGAGGAAGAAGAAGAGGAAGAAGATAAAACATTAGGAAAAGAGAAAAAGAGGAAGATGAAAAAATGAGGAAGAAGAAAAAGAAAGAGGGCAAAGAAAAAAAATGACCAAAAAAAAATCTACATTTCACAGTAATAGTGATCCTTTTGTCTCATAAAGTTAGTAAAAAGTATGTCTCAAAAGGCTGAAGCTACATAGAATAAAAATAAATAAATACATAAATGAATAAAAAAATATCACCAGTGAAATTATTAAAAACGACAGTGATATAAAACATAAATAAAACAACAAAATAACGTTAATTTCTGAAAATATTTACATTTACAAACTACACTTGAACAATAAAATGTGAATAACCTGAACAAACATGAACAACCTTCAATGTCTAAAGAAAAATAGGTGCATTTGATCAATAATCTGTCATATTGATAAAACTGCACTTATTTTTCTTTGGGAAATTTCTTTTTTTTTTTTTTTCAGGTTATTCACATCTTTTTTGTTTGGATAGTTTGTAAATATTTTCACAATTTTTTGCACTAAAACGCAGAGAATCGTTTGCATTTGTCATTATTTGCAGGTCGTTCTGTTATTTTCGTACTGGTCCGGCCCGGTTCAGCTCAAACTGGGCCGAACGTGGATCCTGGACCGACGTGACTTTGACGTCTCTGCTTCAGATCCACCGCTCCGGCTAAAACGTCCCTCCCAACACGAGGAGTCCGTTAGATGTGGAGTTCATATAATCCGTCTGGCTCGTTTCCAGAGGTCGGGGTGGACGTGAGCGTGGGCGGGGTCTTACGGGGGTCGTTAAGGGAGGCCGCCGCCCTGACCTCCACCTGCCTCTGGGCGTCTCCGAGCGCTAACGGCCACGGAACCGGCCGCTGAAAACCATCGGCAGCTGCAACGTGAACACACACGATTCTCCTACTGGTTTATACGTTATTTTAGCTATGTTTATTATTTCTATTAATGTGTGTTATGATTTTTATAAAAGCCTGTGTTTTTCCTATTAGACTTTAAAGAAATATTGATGTTTTTATCTCGAATCAGCATGAATAGGACACCTTTTTTATTTTTTTTTCTTTGTGAAGCAACCTTGGATACCATGAAAGAGGCTGAATAAGTCCAAGTTATTATTATTATTATTATTATTATTTTACAGCTGTAGACATGATGTGTCCCAATATTTTTGTCCATATAGTTTCTAAACACCTATTAGTACATACACTGTATGGACAAAAGTATGTGGACACGTTGAATTCAGGTGTTTCTTTTCTAACAGGGGTCTGAGATACAAAACAATAATGACAAATTTCAGAATATAGGTTTAAATATTGATATAATACTGATGTCTATAAACGAAATTGACAAAAGTATTGGGACAATTCATGTCCTGTTCATGCTGATTTGAGATTTTTTTAAAAAAATCAATATTTTAAAAGTTTAATGGTAGATTTTTTCTTCTTCAGTGAGATGTGAAGAAAGTAGATGGTTAGTTGTGGTAGAAAATTATTATTTACAGTCAGCGCATGAGAAATATTTAAGAAATTTAGAGGAAGAACGTTTAAAATCAGAGTCATGGAAAAAAAAATCAATGTTGAGAGACATTAAAAAGTAAAGTAAAAACCATCTCTGAGGCATTATTGGACTCAAAAATCATTTAATCCAAACTAAGCAAGGAAATTATATTTATCACAACATTTGTTTGTTATTTATTTATGTATTTATTTATCACAACGTTTGTTTATATTATTTATTTATGTATCTATCACAAAAACTGAAAACGGAAACACCTGAACTCATCGTGTCCACATACTTTTGTCCACATAGTGTAGATTTGACTGTTTGTTCCTTTTTTCTGTAACAAACTGAAAATGTCTGCGATAGTTTGGACAGCGTCAACAGTAAATTTGTGAGCCTTAGAAAATAAAAGCTCGTAAAAGACAGTTACATCATATGAGATTATAAATATAGATTTGTCAAACTAATGAGACAGGAAATATATAGAGCTTTGGAAATAAATATCCAACCTGTGATTTACAAGAAAGATTCTGTATAATAGTCCTTCAGTTTGACCTTTTCATATTTTCATCTAAATTGATTTCAGCGTCACGTTCTTAACTTATGTTATAATATATTCATATTATTGAGAAAATTGTCTTTTTGTCATTAGTTTATATAGAGTTTTATTATATTTGTGAAGCAAAGATTTCATGTGTCGGAGTTTTTCTTCCATTTACACATAAGAAAACCTCCATGACTTTTTAACGTTGCACCAATCCGATATTAGGATCGGATATCGGCCCCGATATCGACATTTTAGCTGTATCGGGGATCTATAAAAGCAACTGATCCGCAAGAACGATCCTTCCCCTTTAAATATTTGCGTCATGCATGCTGAGAGGTTGCAGTGAAGCTACAGAACACAAACAGGTAACTGGCACTCCACATCTTGAAAATAGAAGGTTTTTTTCTTTTGTCAACACAATCTAAAGGTACTTCCTGTTTTGACACACTTCAAAATAAAAGCTTTTGCTGAAATTAGTTAAAACGTTTTCTCTTAGTAATTATCAGCTTTGTTGTGACTTTCTTTTACTATCAACAATCATCTGAAAAATCTGAAAATAAATAAATAAATAAATAAAGCGTCATTTTAACATAAACTTAAACCCACATGAATTGTCTGGTTTTCTCTAAACTCAAATAAATTAGTCACAACAGAGGTCTTTCAGTCGGACCACACCAGGTGAGGCTTGTAGCTTCTTAAATCGACAACGATATCGGATCGTTATCGGAATTGAAAAAGTCGGATCGGTGCATCCCTTTGACTTTTATCCATATAGTGTGTAAAGAACCCAAAAACCTGATGGTAAGCAGGTGTGGACATCTATATTTCAGACTCCTAAGGGTTAAGTGAAGCTCCGTATATTTGTAATTTAATAAATATTTACTTAGAACAACATTTTTTCTGGCGTGCTGCTTTGTTTTTTTCCCCCTCTTCCACTCCAGAGCTGTCTGCTGATCTGTGGAGAATTGGCTTGGCACTTACAGCAGCTCTTTGCACACTAACACACATGCAAACACACTCACACCTCCTGACAACTGTCGGCTCACAGTATGTGGGACACTACAGTTATCAACAACGCCTCATTTCCCCCGTTTAGCCCGGTGGCGTGCTGGCTCCCACTTTTTAGCACATCTGGCCGGTGGCGTACAGCTGTCAGCGAGCTTCTGTCTAATTTCAGACCCCGCTGGAGTCACTGACGTCTTTATTGTGATGTGGGGGGAAAAAAAAAACCAAACTACAACTTGAAAGTGTTTATCATATCAGTGTGGATGAAAGATGAACCCGCTCTGTGTCTGGAGCCAGTGTTACAACGCTGTCGTATCGGAGTGGAGCTCAAATGAATCTATCAAAAGAAAATAGAACCAATGCCCCTGTATGTCCCTGCATGTTCTATCAAGAACCAACAAGTTGAACATGTGAGGTTTTCAGGTTCTGTTCTCTGTTCCAGTCCTGTGGTCTGGATGCAGATCAATCTATAGAAGTGGGCGGGGCTTTGACTGGAGGAGAACTCAACGAATTCAAAGACCATAAATTACCTCTATCAATGAATAGGAACTCTATTGATATCTGTAACCATTTACATGTTATAAACCATTCAAATATGGACCAGTAGAAGGAAAGACTAATTCTAATATTTCACAAATTCATCAAAAATGCAAAAATCAACAATTCTCATAACTGTGAGCAAACTTTGTAGAAGCAACATAAAAATGTTCAAATGAATCCAACCAGTAGTTTCAGAAAGCAAGACTGATGACATCTAGGCATTGGTGACCTTGAGTTTGACCCTTTAAGGTCACTCAAGGTCAAAGGTCATGGACCCAAATGAAAGTCCATATATGACTTCTAACAGTGCTCAATAGGAACTATATTGATATCTGGAACCATTTACATGTTATAAACCATTAAAATATGGACCATTAGAAGTGAAAGCTAATTTTTAATATTTCACAAACTCATCAAAAATGGAAAAAAATCTAAATTTGTTAAAACTGTGAAAAAACTTTGTAGACATTGTCCTGAAAAAGCCACATAAAAAAACCCTGAAATAATCCAACCAGTTGTTTTAGAGAGGAGAAATGTTGAAATCTAGATATTGGTGACCTTGAGGTTGACCCTTTAAGGTCAATCAAGGTCAAAGGTCATGAACCCAAATGAAAGTCCATATATGACTTCTATCAGTGCTCAATAGGAACTATATTGATATCTGGAACCATTTACAAGTTATAAGCCATTAAAATACAGACCATTAGAAGGCACATTTTTTATATTTCAAAAATGCAAAAAGCAAAATTTCTCAAAACTGTGAACAGAGTTTGTAGACATTGTCCCAAGGAAGATACATATACAATTTGAAATTAATCCGAGCTGCAGTTTTATTGGAAATAAATTACCACTGCAATACACTGGGATCTTTAGCAGAATTTTAGTTTTAAAAGTAGAAAAACTACATATAAATAAGTACATTTACCTCACATGCAATAAAAACTGGAATAATTGATCTTCATTTCATTCAGTTTTCTTCTCTCTGTTGCGTTATGTTGTATTTTAACACTCGCGGTGTTCGTTTGTTCACTCATCAGCCAACCATCTTAATGACATTTTTTACATTTAGAGATGCACTGATGGCAAAATTCTCGGCAGACAGTAAGGTTACTTTCTGTTTCTATATTTTGTTTGTGTTGTTATTTCTCTGCCTTTAACAAAGAAATATTCAATATAGAAATAGTTATTATTTTAAAGTCCTTCAACGCCTCATCACATTATCACTGAATGAAAAAGCATCCAAATATACAAAGTTATGAAAAAATCTACAATATAACATGACAGATACACTTCTAACACTATCATCGGTGTCAGGACGTCTTCTTTATTTGTGCTCATATCAGTAAATATTATCAGATAAAAGTATCCTACTGATATCTCAGTACACTGATAATTAATTTACAATAATAAAACGTTTAGGTTTTTTTTTTTGAGTAAAACACTCCAATAAAGGGACAAATACCTGCTAAAAAAAACACAATAATTAAGCATAAAGGTTGAAAAACTGCTTTTCTCATAGAACTGGATGAATATTGATGTATTCATGCAATAAATCAATCATCTAATTTAGCATTTTTAGAAGAGTTTCATGCTAATTTCTGTAAAATGTCAGCCATTAAAAGGCCATGAAACACAACGACTGAAGCACCGTGTTAATAATGAATTAAATTAACTGGAAATTAAAAGTTATTTCTCGGAGTTTGTGTGGGAAATGAATCCGACGTGAGCGGCCCTGAAGTGAGGTTGTAACAGCGCCGACATTAAAAGTGATGATGATTTAAAAGGGATAAAAGGGTTTAGGATAATTGTGATGTTTCTGTGATGATTATGAGACGGCGGCTGATGGAGGTAAATTATGAAGAGCATTATTATTATGATGATGATCCTTGGTCTGTTTTCAGAGATGCGAGACAGAGGAAGGCGTCCCCGAGGAGGCTGGGAGGACGCCGACCAACAACATCCGAGAACACAACAAGACAACAAGACGGTGGAAGGCTCTCGGACGCCGGCTCGTCTTCTCCACTTGGGCGGCCGAGGTCATTTCAGGAGGCAGCCTCCAGCTTGTGCGGCGTCGAAGGCAGGCAGATACGCCCACGTCCACGCTGGCTGTACAGCCTCCGTAACCCCAGGGCCGCCGGACGCCGCTCACCAGCCTCACGGCGGCTCACTGGATTTAGACGGTTTCCCCGAGCGCGTACAGGAAACACGGACGGAAAAGACTTGCTGAAACTAAAATGCACGACGCCGTTTCTTTTAATATTTGCCAGGAACATTTAAAGGGGTCATATTTATCTAAACCCACTTTTATTATTCTTTGGTTCATTTATTTGTGTATTTGGACTCTCAAACTCATTTTCTTTCAGGGGCCACATTCGGCCTGATTTGATCTCAAATGGACCGGACCAGTAAAATACTAGCATGATAACCTATAAGTAATGACAGCTTCAAATGTTTGTCTTTGTTTTAGTGCAAAAAAACCCCATTAAATTATGGAAATACTTACTTTTTATAAACTATCCAAACAAAAAAGATGTGAATAACTTGAAAACACTGAAAATTCTGAAGAAAAATAGGTGTCATTTTAACAATATCATGCTTAAACATCATTTCTACATGTGCATTATGTATCGGATCTACAAAGACACTAAACACAACCGCGGGCTGGGCCATTTTTTGACCCACGGGCCGTATGTTTGACACCCTTGTCCTATAGTCAAATTTTCATTATTATCCCAGAGTATTTTTGGTCTTTAACTCATAAAGACCCGGTGCTACTGTTGTGTCAGTTCCCAAATTAAATTTTCTCTACATCTAACCTTTCTTAAGTGATTCATCACCATTTACTCTAATATTATCCTCTGTGTTTTGTATTTTATCAGTATAAATCAGGTATTTTCTTGTATTTAATTCAATGATCATGTGGATGTTCATAACAGCTCAAATTTACGTTGAGGGTTATTCTATCAAAAACAGAGAAAACTGCAGAAAAAGTGGCTTTTTCAGTCAAATCTCTCATGAACTGAACATAATACCCAGTGTTTCCATCCACTGTCATTGATCCAACTCCATGGGTTTTACTGGTGAATCAATGTTGTAGAAGATGACGGTGTTTCCACGGTAACTATGGAGCTTATATAGATTTCTTTTTCTTTCTTGTCAGACAGATGGAAAAAACTTATTTCTTTTACCTGTCAGCTGTTTTATCCAGGTTTATCCAGGCATCTGAACATTTAAATGGGTCATATCTGATGACCATGAAAAGACGACAAACTGTATTTTACACCAATTATTTACACGGATCGATAGGATTAATGGATCAACAGGTAATAAACATGTTAGATCAGCAGATGATTTTGGTCGCCTGTGGATGTTTGGGTCTTTATGGGTTAAAGTTTAGTTTGTCTATATTTTCAGCAACACAGATAAAACATCTTCATCATGAACATCTTGATTATTTGCTGATGGTTTTACACACTAATAATGAATCCTACGAGAAATGTTACCAAGTCTTAAACACAGGCAACAAAACTGAAAACACATTTTTCTGAAAAACTCCAGTGTCTCTTGCAGTCAACACTTTGCCTAAAAATGAAAACACTTGCAATCACTGGGAAAACATTTCTCTCCAAAGCACGAAACACACTGAAAATTGGCAACACACATTTCTCATTATGTTTGCACTGAGTAAAAACCACCGATTTTTTTCAAGGGATTTGAGAAGTTGTTCAAAAATTGTTGGATTCTGTAAGAGACGGAACATGTTTTGCTGGTTTGGTGTGAGTCTTTGTGGTTCGGTGTGTGGAGGTTTTCAGAAAGAGACGATGGTTTCAAAGAATGTGCCCGAGCTGTGAAGGAAACAAAACTGAAAAGAGCCTAAACATCAACCTGGAATAATGTTGACTTCTCCTTAAGGAAGAGGATAAACATTTTTAACACTTTTAAATATATGAATAATACTTCTGTCTCATTTGTTCCCTAGAGTTTTATTGCATTAAAGTGTCTATATGTAGTAAATATGATTAAAAACTGACCTAATATTACCATTAGTGTTCAGAATAAACAGCTGTGAAGTTTTCCCAAAGATGTCAGTTAATTGGACTGTAGTTTATTTACTGCAGTTTATGTGACCACTATAGAGGGAGCAGAGAACCACAGGCCCAGGTTCATTGTTAGTTTTTGTTGGTAGCTTCTGATGCTAGATTTCACTGTTAGCTTTAATTGTTACTTATTGCTTTTCAGTTCAGTTTTCGTTGTTAGCTTTTCCTTCGATTAGCAATTGCGACAAAGTTAGTAAGGGTGAGCGTTTTACTTTGCTGACATGTTTCGACTACGCCTGCAGTGTTCCTCAGAGCGCCATCTGACGAGTGATCACATGCTGTTTTATCAGGTGACCGGCCACGCCCCTCGCCGTCCGATGGTCTCTGGAGGATGGGGTCCCAGGTGTGCGGGACAGTGCAGGCCCCCTCGTCCCTGTTCATGGACTCGTTGGCCCGTTTCCTGATCTCGACGGCTTCTTTCATCTACCTCTTGTGCTTCTTGGTCTCCGATAACTGAGGCAGTCTCTTGGATGAGGGACAAAACGTTTTCAGAAGAGCTAAACCTGTCCAGTTGAACCGAGAAGAACTACCAAGAAGAATGATGACCGGGGCAGATGAGAACCTAGAGACGTTTCCAATGTTAAGATTCTTTCCGTGTCCCAATCCATAATCGGGTTGTTCCTCTTGCAGTGGTCTGTGATGGCTGATTTATTGTTTTCTTGATCAGCTTTTTCTTTTAGTGATTAAAAAAAAAAAAAACAACAAAATAACAAGTGATCACACATCAGATGATGCACTGAGGAAGACTGCAGATGTAGTCGAAACACGGCAGCACTTTGAAATACTCACCCTTACTAACTTTGTCGCAAAGAAGAATTGCTAATCTGATATATGAAAATGACAAAATGAACATAATCAATCTAGCTTTGCCTTGTTAGTGTCTGTTGCTAGTTTTCAAGGCAAACACCTTTGACCAAAGAGATCGAAAGAGACCAGATGGGATGAGAACCATTAAGAAACAACTTTTAGAGTCGGTGAAAGTGACTTGGTGATAAAACTTAGAAACGTTGTTGTTTTCTCCACTGGACACAGTAAATGAAAACAACGCAGTTTGAAGCTGGTATGTCATTGCATTATCGATATGCAACCCACCATTTTAAGTAAACAGGAAGTTTACAGTAAATATAGTGGTAGGTTAATCCACATGATGGCAGCCCGCAAAATGACACCGTGGTCGGCCGAGGAGATTCAGACATTTCTGTCCTTCAGCGTGAATGTGCAACGAGCGAGCCTATCGGCAACTCTTTGAGCAGACGTTACAGAAGTTACACGCTATGACGTCCAGGTACTCTAAAGTTGGTAGTACATGTAATGGAAACGGTCTCCAGGGATAGTCCCTGGTACCCGAGTTCAGTCAAGCCCGTGCCACGTAGTGGAAAGGCGGCATAAGTTGCTCTTTGTTGATTCAGACTAAACTGTGTCAGTTCTGACTTTGTTAGATTCCAAACAGATCTTTAGTTCAACTACTGACAACAGGTGATTTGTGGTTTTACTGTGGCTGTTTTCTGTCTAAAAACAGAGCTAAGCTAACAGAGCTGTAATGTAAACTATCA
>JAPQRP010000018.1:26538725-26553279 GCA_037367295.1 Apogon hyalosoma
TGAATGAAGAATTCAGAGCCAAGCAGAGCATTTACAGTTTATGGAGACCACAGGGAAAGGCTGGAAAAGGAAGAATTACATTTTTAAAAAAGCAAAATATCACTGCTTTAATGGAAACAGCAAATTGTTTATTAGTTTATTGATTGACTAATTAATAATAAAGACGTGCTTACAAATACAGTACATGTGTTGCATATATTTTACTACTTTGACTGCTTTGTTGTTCTACAACATGTATTATAAATGTGTATGGTGATTTGTGGTTTTACTGTGGCTGTTTTCAGTCTAAAAACAGAGCTAAGCTTACAGAGCTAAGCTAACAGAGCTATAATGTAAACTATCAGCTGATGCAGCACGTGACGATTATAAAACACAGTGTTATTTTAGTGACTGTTAAAATAAGCGTGTATGAATTTTAGTTTGAAGATGAAAACTTGATAATACCATAATACAGATGTGTGGAAACAATTTTATTTTATCCACCTTTTAGTTTAGTTTTTACCATTTTTTACACTAATTTCACCAACTTTCCGCCTGTTTAAATCATCTTGTAGTTTGCTTTGACTTTAGTTCAGTCTCATTTGACCGTCTTTAAGTCTGAGTTAACCATCAGATACTTTAGTTTTACTTCTTTTAGACTTGTTTCACCAAATTTTACTCTGTTTTGATATCTTTAAGTTTAGTTTCCAACCTCTAGTTTGTTAAACCCATCTCTTAATTTGGTTTAATGATCCTTTAGTCTAGTTTAATGTCCTTCAGTTGGGTGTAGCCATCTTTTAGTTTGGTTTTATTATCTTTTAATTCATTTTATCCACCTTTTACACTGATTTTACCAATGAATCTTACACTTGATTACAGTGAGTATAGGATAAAGTGTGTGGATACATTTGATTGGTTGGTAGTTTTGGTAGAACTAAATGTGTTCTGGGACCGGAGTGCCCCCTGCTGGTGAGAGTTTGGAATACCAACACTACAGAAAATCGCTTACGGAAGCACACTTCTCTTCTCTTTTGCGTCGTCATCAAACACATGCTTAAAAGTTGTCTAATAAATCGTTTATCTTGAGTCTTTAGTTTGACGTTAACCCTCCAGCCTAAGCCTTTGAATGTTCTTTATCTAGTTTTCCTCCGTACAAACTGGATCTCCTGCAAACCACACATGCTATTCACACTCACACTGGAAAATAAACTTGTGAGGTTACCCTCAGTGCAGGCAGAAAGAAATCAATAATTCTTAATACAAACCACTTAAGTCAAGCTTGCTCTGTTGGAAGTCTTTCTGTATATGTCTGTTTCTGAAAAGTGAAGAAGAAAAAGAAGACGAAACAGAAGAAAAAATCCCTCTAAATCCAAACATGTGCATGTGCGCGTATGTGTGTGTAAGCGTGTGTACATATGCTTAATTCAAGATTTCTTTTGCTTAATTCAAGATTTTTTTTGCTTAATTCAAGATTTTTTTTTTTGCTTAATTCAAAATTTTTTTGTGCTTAATTCAAAAATTTTTTTTGCTTAATTCAAGCAAAAAAAAAAAAAATCTGCCAATGGAACAAGTGCAAATTATCTTATCTATAAATCAGTTCTTATATCTCACTGAAAAGTTCCTCTGTAGGTAATTCTGTCTGATTTTAAGTGTGATGAGATATTTGGACTAGAAATGAGAAACATACACTTGGTCAGATTTAGATTTTTTTTGTACATTTTTTCCAGTGTAGGAGTATGGAACGGGTCGTACGGTGCAAACAAACACAGCGGCGTTTCCCCGTCTTCGCTGCTGATTTCCTCCTGTTTTTGTTTTTTGGCAGCGGTGCGATCATTAGTCATTATCGATGAGACGGTGGAGCCCAAAGCCAGAGATCGAAGGCTGTAGTCTTGTTGGTGGTGGAGTGATTTATGTCCAGTCAGTGTTTATATACAGTAAATATATATATATATATGTGTGTGTGTGTGTGTGTGTGTGTGTGTTGGACGTGGACAGACCGGTTCCTCAGTGACGAATGAACGGCCTGGACGTCATCAGTTCCCGTATTGATTTTGCTGCTCACATGCTTAATTGAAGTTGTTGGGGTATACATAATTGAAGTGGCTTCTCTCAATCACTCCCTCCCTTGTTCTTTTTCTTTTTCTTTTTCTGGAACATTAAAAGCAGAGGCCGTACCTTTTCCTCTCCTCATTTCTCCTCCGCAGACAGGCGTTAATGGCGACGCCTATGGCCGTGCGGTTTTGATGGAGCGGCGGACGGTTGGCGTTGGAGTCCCTGGAGTCCAAACGCCCACATCTGAGGCCGGGCTTGTGTTTGTCCGTTTGGGTCAAATGTGAACAAACATACGACCCCCGGGCCAAAAACGGGCAGCCAAAGGATCCGTTCCGGCCCGTGGGGTGAACGTGTGAAATGCAAAAATTAACAATCAATGATGTTAAAATGATTTAAGTTCAGGTTCCACATTCAGACCAATATGATCTAACGTGGGTCAGACCAGTCAAGAAAATAACAGAATAACCTATAAATAATGACAACTACCAAAAAAAAAAACAAAACATGAAAATCTTTACATTTATAAACTATCATTAAACAAAAAAGATGTGAATAACCCAAAAAAATATGAACAAACTGAAATGTCTTAAGAGAAATAAATGTTATTTTAATAATATTCTGTCTGTTATTAAATGTTGTGTGTATTTGTAGATCCACTGTGATCTGTAAGTTGTAATCTATATATGTGTAAATGATAAACTGAGGCAGAATATTGTAACAATTGCACAGATTTTTCTTAAGAAATTTCAGGTTGTGCATGTTATTAACATTTTTGTTTTACAGGATAGTTTATCATTTTACCAGTAAAATAAGAACATAACCTATAAATAATGACAACTACAAATGTGTCTTTTTGCTTTACTGTAACAAAAAATAATAACAGTACATAAAAATCGCTACATTTACAAACTATCATTACACAAAAAAATGTGAACATGAACAAATATGAACAAACTGAAATGTATAAAGAGAAATAAGTGGAATTTTACCAATATTCTGTCAGTTAATACATGTTTTGAGTATTTGTAGATCTACTGTGGTCTGTTAGTTGTAATGCACATGTGGAAATGATTAAAATTGTACTTATTTTTCTGAAGACATTTCAGGTTGTTCCTGTTATTCTTTTTTTTTTTTCACTTTCAGTGCTTAATTTCATATTCGCTGCTTATTTTCCTAATTTTTTGGTTACTTTTTTGTTTTTGTCTATTTTTTTATTAGTATATGTTCTTTATTCTTTTTGAGTAGTGGAGTTGTAGGTGTGTTCTTTCTTATTCTTGGTTTCCTATTTTTTTTTGGGGGGGGGTTACTTTGTCCGTATTTTGTTCACACACTGTTCATTTTAATATTTTAGTTTTTTTTTCATTTTGTGTTCATCTTTTTTATTGTTGGGATTTAGTGCTTATTTTTTTTATATTTCTTTAAAACACTTCATCTCATTTATTTGCTAATCTTCATCTTTTAGATTTTTTGTTTATTATTTAATTGAATTCAATGCTTCTGCTTATAACTTCCCTAATTTTAAAATAACTATCTCCATATTTTTTAGTTATTTTTTACTTTATGTAGATTTCTTTTATTTTGCCCGTTTTTCTTTTTTGTTTATTCTGTTAATTATTTTTTTTGGATTATTTGGATTTTTTTTTTTTTTTTTGGATTAATTCATGTGATTTACCGACATTTGTTTTATTCTTTGTAATATTTTCTTCAGTTTTTATTATTCACTTATTACAGTTTTTGATCATTTTTCATTTAGTACTTAATTAATTCCTTTAATTATTGTATTCATTTGTTAACTTTTGATGTATGTAATTCAGTTCAGTTTATGTTATTGTTTCTATAAATATTAATTTGAGTCTTTGTTAATTTTGTTCATTTAATTAGACAGAATCTCTGTGTGCATGGTTTTATGTTTTGTGCTCATAATTCTGTAAAAACACGTGTCTTATTAACTCATTAAACGTTAAAACATACGCTCATAATATTTTTACACTTCAGTTTCTTTGTCTAATTGTTGGATGTGACTGATGAGGAGAAAATGAAAGCGCCACCATCTTTTCTTTCTCGTCTGACCTCCTGCTGGTCTAATTCATTATGGTTGCATGATTACAAAGCCAGTCGCCGTCGTTGCTATGGTTTTATTTTCCCAAGAGTCAAAATGCAATGTAAGATCACACTCTTTATTTTATGGAATCTTACACTAAAACCAACAGTTACTGTGTCTTTGTCTGAAAATGGTTATATTTGAAGTAAAGCTGCAACAAATGATCAACTTATTATTTTCTCCAGTAACTCTTAATTATTTGGTCTATAAAGTGTTAATTAAAGCCCAACATGACATTCTCATTCCATGGGTGTTCAGTTTACTGACAAAAAGGAGGGAAAATATCAGAAAATATTCAGATTAAGAAAAAAAAAAAAAAAAACAGATGATTTTGATTTCTTAAAAGTCTAGTTTGAGGTTATTATGTCTCTGAAAACATGAATCTGACTTTAAATCTTAGAACTATACACAGTACTGCAAACTTAGTATTGGTAAGGAAAATTAACACCACAAAGTGTCAAAAAGTGACTGGACGGGATGAGAACCATCAAGAAACAACTTATAATCAATGAAAGAGAGTCAGCGATTAAAAACTAGAAGCACCGTTGTTGAACTCAGCTGTAAATGGAGTTTGTTGCTGAAATATCAGCGTTTCTTCTACACGGGTGAGTTTGATTCTGAGGCTTATAGAGGTATAAAGTAATTATGGGATGTTATAATTGTTGCTAAGCTGCCGTTTGTTGATCCACGGTTCAGACCAAACTGTGACAGTTCTGACCTTGTTTGTTGGACTCCAAACAGATCTTTAGTTCAGCTACTGACGACACAAACCGAACAGAAAACAGGCGAATAGTGGTTTTACCGTGGCTGTTTTCAGTCTAAAAACAGAGCTAAGCTAACAGAGCTATAATGTAAACTATCAGCTGACGCAACATGTGAACATTGTGAAGTATAAATTTTGAGCAACTGTCAAAATAATGGTCTAATAGTTCCAGATTGTTTCCACAGATCTGTATTATGGTATCTTTACGTTTCCTTCTTCGATGACCAGTAAGTGTGTTCTGGTACCAGACTGCCCCCTGCTGATGAGAGTGTGGAATATCGATATTATACAGAACCCCATTAAGCTTTTTTTTTTAACTAGATTTTAATGCAGAATTAACCCTGCTGTAAAGATGCTTTTTCATCTCCTAATAACCATTTATTTAACAATTTCATGGGTGATAATGTAAATAAAAAACTAAATCAGTTAGCTTCATTTGCTCATTATATGTAATGGAGAACATAAGGGACTGTTATTATCTAAGAATGAAAATAACCTTTTTTTTTTTTTTTTTAGCTTTTTTATTAAGTATTTCCTGAAATTTGACAGATGGTAACCAAAACGATCGCTAGCTACAGCCCTATTTAGGAAACTTGATCATATAAAAGTCTGCCTGTGAGTTTAACCCAAATTAATTTTTCTCTGTATTTAACCATCTTTAAGTGGTTTATGACCATTTATTATAATTTTATCTTCAGGAATTTATGTTTTTTTCAGTGAAACGCAAGTATTTTCCAACATTTAATTTACTAAGTATGTAGATGTTCATAAAACCTCAGAGGAATATTAGGGTTATTGTATCAAAAACAGAGGAAACTGAAGAAAAAGTGATTTTTTTTCAGCAAAATCTCTTATTTACTGAAGGTAAACCCAGTGTTTCCATCCACTGTCATTGATCCAACTCCATGGGTTTTACTGGTGAATTCATGTTGTAGAAGATGACGGTGTTTCCACGGTAACTACGGAGCATCTGAACGTCCAAATGGGTCATATCTGATGACCACAAAAAGACGAAGAACTGTATTTACACCAATTATTGACATGTATTCGTGGATGAACAGGGATGAAACAGTTTAGATCAGTCGATGGTTTTGGTAGATGGTGGATGTTTGGGTCGTTATGGGTTAACATGCAAAGTTTCTCAGCTGTAAACACTTTGAATGTACAATATGTATTACAAACGATAGAAAAATAGCAGTAATTATCATTAGCGTAGCTCCCTTTAAGCCAGTAAAGATAAATCGTTTTTAGCATGATTGAGACAAGAAAAAGCGTCCTGATGGCTTTTTTCCTTCTTTCTTGGGGCTAAAGGAATGGGACGTGTGCTCGAGCAGATTAATTGCTCCATGTGTTAATTTGCAGCCGCCCTCTGAACACCACGTGTCTGCATTGATTAAAGTTAGCCCCTGCTCCGTGGCTGCTCTTTGTTCATTTAACAGGATAATTGATGGAGCCGCTTGTCTTGTCCTCTGTCCTCCATTCCCTTACATCCTTCCTTTCATTTTTCTCTTTCCTTCTCTCCTAAACAGTCCTGTTTGCCAGTGGCCAAGCTCCTAAATCATGCTGTTTGCAAGCTGTCTCCTCAGGCAACAGTGTGTAGGGCTGTGTGTGCTTGTGTTTTTGTGTACTCCAGCACCCATTTCACACGTTAACACCACTGCCTGCCAGTATTTTGGTTTGGCTTATTAATCCTGACTCTTATATAGGTCAATGTAACATGTTACAAATGGGCAAAAATAATGCACTCCTGTTCTCAGGACTGTTTAGAGACGTGTCCTTTACACCCCGGTACATTATACGACCATGTTCACACACTACAGGCGGAATAAACTCTAGTTTTTACATGTTCAGTATGTAACATCTGTACACGCAGGAAGCTCGGAGTTCGTGCAGACTATTCACTATTCCTAAAGTCTAGAGAGACAGCAGTCAGCCTGTTCATGTTATTAACTTATTTCCTCCTTAGATTGAGATCATTTGCATAGTCACTGTTTTACCTGCAGTCGATCAGGATTCTAAATGTTTTAAAGAGTACCTGTGGTGAATTCTCATTATTAGCTATTTCAAAAGATCCTGTATAAGTTGTTATAGCCCGTTGTCGAGTACATGCGAGTACTAATTCACTGCTACGTTTTGTCAGTCAATTGATTTTTCTTATTGCTTATTATTATTATTATTATTGTTGTTGTTACAAATACTTACATACTTATATATCATTGTTATGACTATTACTATTATTACTTTATTATAACTTTTATCGTGCAATTATTAAACTATCTACATATATAAGTATATACACATATTGTGCATATTATAATATTGTAACATACTAATAATTATTATTATTCCTACTTTGTTGTTTCTAATGTACAATTGCCTGTTTTTTCCACTTTTTTATAGTTATTGTTATTGCTTTATTCTAACTTTTATCGTGCAATTATTAAACTATATATATTAGTATATACACAGACACATATTGTACATATAATATTGTAACATAATGACTTTATTATTATTATTATTATTATTATTATTATTACTACTTTATTTATTTCTAGTAGTACTTTCTAATGTACAATTGCCTGTTTTTTCACTCCTTTTTTTTTATAGTTATTGTTATTACTGTTTTCTACAAATTTTTCTTATATCTGTACATATGTTCTTGTGCTGCTACTGGAATTTGAATTTCCTGACGGATCCATAAAACTTAATCTAATCTAATCTAAATGTATGTTTAATCAACCTGTGATTTAATCTAATCTGATGTAAACCTATTGAGTCTGTCGCTATGGCAACCTGTGTCCATCAGTTGCTTCGTGCTTTATGTCGTTAGTGCATTTTAAAGTGAACTAAACTCGAAGGAAGTAGCAGCGGAGCGAGATTAGAACCGACAGCTCTCGGAGTGCGTCCGGCGTCCACATTGAGCGTCTCAGAGTTAACCATCAGGCCTGTTCATCAGTCAGCACAACCACGTGGAAAACCTGGGGCCTTCTGGCTGAACCTCAGACAGCTCAGCAGCGGCGTGATTAATGAAGCAGGCCGCGACGCTCGGACTTCAAACTGTCACAGGAAACGTCTGAATAGCTGTGCAACACGCCGCTTTGACGTATGGTGTCAGTCACCCGGGTTTTTCAATTCTCTGCTCTCCGCAAACCGGGGCGTCATGGGGAAGCGTCTGATTGCTTCACGCTGAGGAACGGAGGAAAAACAAAGATTCATGCAGTAACTGGTTCCTAATAAGAGGCTGTGCAATAAGATGATGCGTTTATTGTTTTATGTCGAAGTGGAGGTACTGTATCTGAACGTGTAATACCACTGATGACCACTAGAGGCTGAATCTGCATTTATAATGAACTTCTTCTCTGCAACATAAGTCTTTACTTCAGCCTAAACCCTTTCAGTCACATTGTATATGGCGGGGTACACACTTAAAAATAATCGGGCTGTTTTTGTCCCGATTTTCCCCTTTCTCGACCACCGACGGCAAACGGCAGATTATCTTCTGTTTTATAAGATCATCCTGTGGTCTGAGGGCTGTTCAGAGGGAATCTGTCCCGATAATCGGCTCTGAAACAGGTCGGGGCCGACAATCATAAACATTAAACTTGTTATTTTTTTATATTTCCAACGAAAAATCGTACATTAGACCCACAATCCGACCGACCTGTGATTAAACCTACTGTCTACACACTAAGTCACTTTTAAGGGCTTTATTTCTGCCTAAAACGCACACCATCATTAAATTTCTAATATGTGCTGCTCAGTGACGTCTGTGGGTGGACGGAAACAGATGTGAAGCTCACTTCAAAATAAAACAAACCAGGTGTGGATCGACCACGGTCAAATTAGACGATCATCATTAAATGTCCCGACAATTATTTTCATCGACAAATTTTTTTTTCACTTCCTTGTCTGCTACCCATCTGCATTTTGTTTAATTTTACCCGTACCTGCAAAAATTCTTTTTTTTTTTTTTTACCCGTCCCCGTCTTCTTCGTTTTTGTTAGATCACGTTTGGTCACGCGACATTTCTGTCTTTGAGGACTAGATTTTAGATCAGTGTTGGGACAGAATCGTTATGTGTGTGCTGTGTTCAGATTATCGGAGCACACCACACACAGGACCATCAAAACTGTTCAATGCCTGACTTTTCGTCTTCATGTGTGAGGTCTGGAACAGATAAAAACTCGCTTATGATTTGGAAAATCCTTAGGTGTGTACCCCGCCTATGGAACAATGGATATGTTATTTTTCTTTATTGTTTAAAGTAATTAACGACTGAATAAACTACTACTACTACAAACACTATATATAATATGTAACATATGGTTTTCGAGGAGGAGGAGCTTTATTTAGACCTTCTACTGAGTGTTCCTAAACAAGCTCCATTAATAAGATTCCATTAGTGGCTTTTCCATTGGACATCTGCGCACAACTTTACTGATATTTACTAAATGTTGAAAAAACAGAAGTGCGTAATGTCGGTTTTTCCATTAAATCACAAATGTGATGATTTGTTTATTATCATAAGATGACATGAGAAGTCATTCCACAAACATGGCAACAAATGTATATATTGTGTTGATTTACGCATATGTTCATTATTATTATAAATTACTGCTCTATCTTGTACTAAATTAAAAAATCATTGGGTTTCCTGGTGTGTCCACACATACCGCACATGTTTCTTTTACCACTCTTCTTCTTCGCTTGTAACGTCCATCAACATCCATTTTTTGTTTTTGTTTTTTTAATTCACGTGACTAGTTGCGGAAAAGGGTCTGTTCATTGCAGTTTTGTGTGATATACCAACTGAGCTACACCCAAAAAAAACACCTCTTGCTGGCGCAAAAACTTTTAATCGAAAAACAAGAGTTTAAATTTTTATGCGCAAGTTATATTCGTGCTATTTGAGGGTCAATGGAAAAGCGACTATTGACATCTTAAATGGGGGGGGTCAAACTTATTTTCAGGGGTCACATTCTGTCCAGTACGACCAGGAAAATAATAACAGTGAAAAAATTACAATTATATTAAGTAAATGTTTACATCTGCAAAATTTCCTTAAAAATGACAATGATATGAACAACCTGAAATGTGTTAAGAAAAAAGAAGTGCAATTTCAACAATATTCTGCCTCAGTTTATCATTTACACATTTCCATTAAAACGTACAGATCACAGTGGATCTACAAATACACAAAACACTTAATAACAGGCAGAATAATGTTAAAATTACACGTACTTCTTGTAAGACTTCAGGTTGTTCATATTTTTTCAGGTTATTCACACTTTTTTTGCGAAAGGATAGTTAGTAAAGGTAAAAATTTTCATGTAATTTGACTTTTTTCTGCACTAAAACAAAGAGAACCATTTGGAGTCAGTATTTATCGATTATGATGATATTGTTTCTCTGGTCTTACTGTCTAGGTTGTCATGTTAATGCTTTATTGGTCATGTCTGCAAGTTTTAAATACGGGGCCAGTCCCGTGTCTCAGTGAGATCAAGAAGCATGTTGGATTTTATAACATTATACAGTGATTCAGAGAGATTTTATAGACATTTTAAAGCCATAAATAGTGAATATGAGTTATTTTTGTCCGTTTATGCCCTTGTAAGAGTCGTTTTATGGCATGGGTTTTCTTTTGGGGAAGCACTGCTCGGATGTTTTATGGCAAGAGGACGGAGACTCGTACAGTAAAGTTGAAGTTTTGATTCCAATGAGTGCCCTACAAAGGGTTAAAAGCTCTGACAGATCCTTGTTTGTCCAGTAACACTTAACAGGACCTGCTTAAGTGATACTAGTTGTGCTTTGCTAGATTTAAAGGACATTTCCTCAGGCTGGTGGAACTTTGAAGGAGGTTGTATTTTTGCAGCTGTCGCACAAGGCTCTTATTCGTCTAGTTCTTGTGAAAATCATGAGCGGACAGCAACAGCATCCGTCACGGAAAACTGTTTCAAGGAAAGAATTATGTGAATATTTAAAGAAGAGTGTTTCTTTGAGAAGTTTCTTGGTTCGGAGCGCTGGTGAGGGAAGCCATCTTTGGAAGACTTTACACATTGTGCTGATTGTCTGACATATGTCTCCACAGACTGTTCTCATAAACTTAGCCTGTGAGCTGTCTGGGCTTACAAAACTGCTGTGACAATTCCCTCTGATATTGGCAAAAAGGATTTCTGTTTACACTCATTCATATGAAAGACGAATGGAAACTGAAAAGGAAAACAGACACAAAAACAAAGAGGGATCCTCATTCATATTGTATTAATATTAATAATGTAACAAACATGGGTGTAAATTCACCCTCGACCCCAGTGTTCTCACAAACTGTCTTTGAAGGAACAGGTCAGTAAAACACAATAAAGCGTACGCTGTGCATTTCCTGTCCAGATTAGAGCCAAACTGTGAAGTTCACATCTGACAGGAACAAACGGCTTTTAAATACAATACAATACTGGACATAAAGAACCACACAGGGCTGTTTTACACTGAAAACACCAACAACACTGCTGTGTAGGGGTGGGTGGTATTCCACATCCTTCCAATGTTTTCAGTTTCCCTTTAGTTTTTTTTTTTTAATTTCATTTTTCCCTTTTTTTCAGTTTTTTCTTTTAGTCTCATTTTTCTCATGTTTTCTATTTTTTTTCTTTTGGTCTAATTTTTCCTGTTTTCGTTTGTCATTTTTCAAAATTTTTCTGGGCTTTTTATTACTTTTAGTCTCATTTTTGTTGTTTTTTTTCTATTTTTTTCCTTTATTATCATTTTTCTCATGTTTTCTGTTTTTTTTTTTTTTTTTTGTGTCATTTTGCCTGTTTTTTTTTTTTTTGTCATTTTTCTAATTTTTTTCTGGAACTTTTTATTACTTTTGTCTAATTTTTGTTGTTTTTTTTTCTATTTTTTCCTTTAGTCTCATTTTTCTCATGTTTTCTATTTTTTTTTCTTTTAGTCTCATTTTCCTGGGGTTTTTATTACTTTTAGTCTCATTTTTGCTGCTTTTTCTGTTTTTTCTTTTAGTCTGTTTTCTTGTTTTTACCCTCGGCCACTGCCACGGGGTATTGTCATCAGTTTGTCATCCGTCTGTCCGTCCAAATGTGCAAAAACTTTGCCGTGGACTGACGGCTGAGGTTTCTCAAGTGTGGGCACCTTATATTTAATATTTTGAAGTAGAAATACGACATATGACCCATTCAAAGATACACAAATCTGATGTCAGTTAGAAATAAATAGACATATCCTTGCAACACGTGAAGAACAATGACATTATGATGTGAAATACATGTTAATAAAGATAAGTGGAGATGAAGGAGAAAAATGCAGAACAGGATCACTACTAAGCAGGTTTCTATGGCGCTGACTGTTTTGAGCTCGAGGTTACGGCGAGTGAGACACGTAGGAAAAAAGGCTTAATGGCGAGGCGAGGAGGGGGATTTTTAGGGATTAGAACAACGGGAAAGGAGGGAAAAGCAGCCTGAGTAAAGTCACGGCCGGTACATTAGTCACACCTCCAGTCAGCCACAGAGATGCCCGCTGAGCGCTGCGATACCATATATTAGATCATACCACGTCAGTGGGACTAACCTCCACCCTGCAGCAAAATCCACCTTCACTCAAACACCCAATCTCGCTGCACTTTACATTAAGTTAGATTATAAAGAGGTAACTTTGTATTTTGCATTTCCATCAGTCCTGCCTGGATCGTGGAGCTGGACATGTTCTTTTCTTCTGCGCATATTTGACCATCCTTAGTTTTATAATACGGCTTTATGAAACACAGAGGGGGTTGACATCTGGGGGACGCCGGGGAAAAGGGACGCCAGAGGGGTGGGACGAGGTGGTGTCAATCAGTTATTGATACGCGCCTTTCCCCAGATATCGATAGAGTGATGATCAATCTGAAGACAGAGGAGTTCGTGTTGGACGGCCCACAGAACGTCAGCCAATGAGAGTGAAGCGACACAGAACTTCAGCCAATGAGATAAATCAGTTAGGAAAGGTTAGAGGAGCCGTATGCAGGACTGTGGCCAAAACGGGTACCGCAATCACATTCAACATACTGTAGAGCGTGGTACCCCCTCCGCCTCCCCCCAGACTAGGGGCTGCCAGATCCAGCACGAGCATCTACTACAAGGAGCTACCACGGTAAGCGACGAGTCCTACACCGGAATTTATACCGGGCCCAGTCTCACCACCCGGTAAGACCCACTGAAAGCCGGGGGAGACCACAGGAGAGCCGGCGTCCCCTTTCAGCCGTCCCCATGTTCCAAAAGCATCTCCTGTACATATCTTTGTTTTGTTTCTCACTTTATCATGTAACGTCAGACATTTGTGATCAGAAATGTTCCGGACGCGGCTCAGTGGGAACTGGCAACCTGGATGCTGAAAGGCAACTGACTCGGTGATTGGTAGATAAGTGATGGGCGGAGCATCAGACCAAAACACAAAATGACAACATAAACATCATTTAGGGGCTGACACTGAGCTTTTCAAATGTGAACACTGTGTCTGTTCTACTACTGTCAGCGAGATCAGTATTTGAAATGAACAGGATTCCTTAACGTCTGGTGACATTCAGGGTCATTTTATGATTACTGGAACCGAATTCCTACATACAGCACCTTTAAATGTACAGAAAAATGTATTTAGTTCTAGGTTTTAAAGAGTTAAAAAATACATCAACTTATCATATTACTATTATTATTTAACTCTGCCAATCAGCAGCATAAAACCAGCTCCAAGACCTGAAGTTTGGGAAAGGCAGCCCTAATGAAAAGAGAATTATGAATATTTTATTCCATTTCTGCAATCATCCTCCTAAATCCCCCTCAATCTCTCACACTGGACCCTTAATGTATGCATATCTAGCTTCCATAAACACTGCCATTAAACATAACATTGCGAAAAAATGCTGATATTACTGATTTGTTTTAATGATCTCTTGTGTATTTGCTGATAATGGTCCGATTCTTAACTCTTTAACCCATTAAAACCTAAAGCTACTTCTGTGGCAGTTACAAACATGAATACTTCTCTATTAAACCTTTCTTAACCCTTTAAACCCTAAGCCAGAGGTGTCCAATCCTGGTCCTCGAGAGCTACGATCCTGCATGTTTTAGATGTTTCCCTCTTCCTGTTGGACACCCCTGTCCTAAGCCTAAATTGGTCTGTGGACTTTTTTTTTTTTTTTTACTATAAAAAGGTTAGAAAATATGCAAATATGAGAGTCCTTTTCTAAGAGCACTTAGAACTTTCAAAATCCAGCAGTCATTTACAGTTTACTGCATGTTATAATTCTAAAATGGCTTCTTCAGCTTCTAGCACATGCGTGAGTGAAAGAATCGTAATGACCAAATAAAAACTACGAATTTCTGCTTTGTCACATTAAACATCAGTGCATCAGTTTTCTGTAGGTTTAAGTGTTAAGTGCTGCTTTGTAGTGCAAAAAACAATGGTTTATATGGAAGGAAGGTGTGATTTTACATTAACAGAATCTGCAAAAGCCACCAAACTACTGATCTAAATTAGATTTATCTAGAATATCAGTTTACTTCAAGCTCAATTACATGTAAATCTCAAGAAAAATGTACTTTTTCAGCAAAATCTCTCATTAACTGAACATAAACCCAGTGTGTCCATCCACTGTCATTGATCCAACTCCATGG
>JAPQRP010000018.1:26570578-26593191 GCA_037367295.1 Apogon hyalosoma
GTTATGAAGCAAGTGTGGAAGCGCTTTGGGTCTGTTTTAAAAATAAATACTTAGTGAGATAAAAGAGAAACTATTTTTCAGATAAAACATGTTTTTCTATTTTTTTTATACAAACATATGCATGTAACATAGTAAAAAGGACACGAAAATTACGCGCTACTATATATTTTTTTTTTCTTTCACAGGTACATTTTGGGAATTTAACTAATTATTCAAGGCAGTGTTTCACAAAAATGACTGCTGTTGCAAAATCACTCGCAATTTATTTGTGTTTAAATGGGCAGGTTCTGCATGTAACGCCAGTGGACACGATGGGTTCCACACAAAACCTGGAATGAGAGAGTGATGAAAAACCCACGTGTGGATTAGAAAAACCACTAGGATCGACACATTTAACACAGCGTCTTTATTTAGAGTCTATATAAGACCTCCAACACCCCCATATCACATCATGTATATGTGTAATCATTATGTAAATATGTAAATATCTTTACATTTTTATACTTTTGAGAGCGTTTCTTTCTCCCTGCCTCTCTTTTGCACTGGTGTGTTGCATATTACTGCTGTAAACTGTTAAATTTCCCCATCAATAAAGTCTTATCTTATCTTCAACCATGCTTTCAGATCTAATGCACTGACACCTAGGTAGGTTTAACTGTCCATATTTGGGCCCTATTTTTGGACCCAATATCTTATTAAAAAATTCTTTAATAATGGGATGGCTCAGAGCAAGAGTATAATTTTTTTGCATTTATCTGAGGTCATCATTAGGTCCATCCTGGGGGGGAAATATGTCTACATTTCTCTTTTATTATTGGGTCTAAAAGCTGGAAAAGTACCAGATACCAAAATAAACCCAGTTTCATAGAAGCACCCATTTATCAAACTCCATGGATTTTACTGGTGAATCAATGTTACAGAAGATGAACGTCCAAATGGGTCATATCTGATGACCGTGAAAAGATGACAAACTGCATTTTACACCAATTATTTACATGAATTGATAGGATTAGTGGATCAACAGGTATTAAACAGTTTAGATCAGTAGATGCTTTTGGTCGCTGGTAGATGTTTGGGTGTTTCAGAATTAAAGGATACAAGAGACAGCTGTTGCTAAATTGAACCATACCCTGTAGAAGCAGATCATGCATTATAATTACTTTCCATCCTGGGATCAGCATGTTAAACTTCCAACTAAAGGGATTTTACTGTGTTGAATCAAGAAAACAGTGAACAGAGAGAATATGACATTATTTCCCTTCTTTGGAGTAGCTCTAATTACACTGATAAACACGGGCTGAAATGTATCTTTTCCTATTTTTAGGCGTGTGTCCAGTAAACTCAACTTAAGGGGCGGGGGTTGTAGACCTCAGAGTACGCAGCCCTGTACTGGAGCATTCTGGGAGCCTCGGTTTGATCTTTGCCCTGCACGATACAGTAATGAACCCAAATACACTAGATGTTATTTTAAATATCACTGTAATTAAGTCAGAAAGGTACATCAACTTCAACATTGCATTTTAAAATATATGTTTGTTGGTTTGTTAATTCAGTTACTCTGTATGTGTGTATTTGTATATTAAATGTAATGTATGTGTGGGAATGTGTAAAAAAATATACAGATTAAATGCAGCGCTCTATTTTACACATTTTGAGGCAATATGGAATTAAACTGTGTTTGTTTCTACGTAGTTATGTGTAGTTTTAATAGGAGAATTTGCTCAGAGTTTCAACATCTGTTATGTGATGAAGTGCAGTCGAATACTACAGTAATTTAACTGTAAACAGGTGAATGTGATGCATTGTAAAGTACTTTGAAAACCATGATTGACTGATGCATTTATTTCAAATATGACTGTCAAAAAATAGTTAAATAATAAATATATAAATAATTAATAACAATAATGAGCTTCCTAGTCTAAACATATCTATACTGTAATGCCTGACACTTACCGTTAAATAATTTTGTTTCTGGCTTTATATTATTACGAGCAAATATAATATAATTTACATAAACATATAATACAATAACACATATGTACCATTCTATCATAAAGGTAGAAACCTGCTGCAAATTTATACCATTTCATACAATAAAGAATTATCATACGTAGATCTGATTTTTCCCGTTTTTTTATATCATTTCTAGTGTCTGTGAAGTATTTAAGACCTTTGAGTGCCAGATTTAAGGATTATCAATTTTAATGGTATTTGAGGGATCAATTTATGACAATTACATTTAAGACTTTTTACTAATCCATGAACATGTTGCTCTTTGGATAAAAATCCGCTTTTAGAACTATTTTACAGACTTTTATATAGATTTTAGACTTTTAAAACTGTTTTTTTTAATAGCATGTACAGCGCATTTATGTCACAGCACTTTTTACGTACTGACATTGAATATTTGAAAAATGAACCTATTTTTTATAGTGTGTTTGACAGTCATGTAATGAAATTTCCTTTGAGTGCACTGTTTATTTTGCATGTGTCCTGGAATGTCAGTAAAGTGATCTATGTTTCAGCTTTTCTCTGTAAAGTCGTAGGCCACTTTCAGACTGCAGCCAAATGTGGCCCAAATCTGATTTTTTTGCCTTCATGCGACATGTATCCGATCTTTTAAAGACAGTTTGAACAGCACAAATTAGATTTTTTAAAAAGGCCAGTGTCATATGGGGTTCTAAAGCAGATATGAATCTGACATTTTGCAGTGCAACTTCAGTCTGAACGACCGAGTCGAATTTATCCGACTTTTACGTCACTGAAATGCAACAAACGTCACAATTCTGCGTCCCAGGCATGTTGCTTCCGTAAACACAGTGCGTGCCTGTGTGGTCACATATCCCATCAGGACCTCTTTCGTGCATGCGGGTCACTTCAGGGTTTCATTCAGTTCATACTCAAAACTGATAGAAGTCACATTTAATGTGCAATATGAATGAGCACACAAAAAAATTTGAATTGTGCATTGAGACCTGCTGTCTGAACGTAGCCTTTGTTTAATTTTTCTTCTGATTTGCCAAATTGACAAAGGTTATTCTGTAAAGAACAGAAGGGCAAATGCTCCTAAAATATCATTAAATATACTTCTTTTTTAATAATCAGTACTTGCTTAGTGTTTTCTTAAACTCTATTTCTCTCACATCTTGTGTAACAGCAAAATACTACTTCACAGCCATTTAAATAAACACATTTAAGACAGATATATATACAGAACAGTGTATTTGCAGATTAACAAACAAGTACTCGACAACAAAATCCAAAGCCCACTGCTACAAAGAAAATCTGCAAATATTTACACCTTCCTGACACATTCATCGTGTATGATTTCACCCAAAAACTAACACAACGCCCCAAAACCCATCTGTAACTTGCATTATGCATCTTCTTTAAGAATGTTTTCCAACTGTATTTTCGTGGTGTGAACCTTCTGAATAATATTACAGAGAATTTTCTATTTCAGGTTTTCTCAGATTTGATTTTGATTACATTTTTTATTTCATCACCAAGAACTGACACATAAACGCCACACAGCAGAACAAGGACAAATAGATTCAAAGACAGTTTATACCAAGTATAAATGTCTTCCCACAAGCTGTCACCACACTTAACTGTAATAACTCTGTGATAACTCTGAGGTAAAGTAGTTTTTTTCCTGTTCTGCTGTTTCCCTCCATGTATCCTCAGAATCACTTCTTATAATGTGCAATAATAATAATCCTTCAAATGTGAATTATGTGCAATAATCTTCTGTCCTGCAGTAACAAAGCAAAATGTATTCAGTATTTATCAAAAATCAATGCAGTGTTTCCACTGTTATAGGTTTTTTTCGTGGCGCTAAAATCCTTGTGGCCACACCATACATTCATTCATTCATTTTCTGAGCCTGCTTTATCCTCACTAGGGTCACAGGGGTCGCTGGAGCCTATCCCAGCTACATATGAGCGAAGACGGGGTTCACCCTGTATGAGTCGCCAGCTCATTGCAGGGCTGACATACAGAGACAATCACTCTCACATTCACACCTATGGGCAATTTAGATTAACCAATTAACCTATCAGTGCATGTGTTTGGCTGGTGGGAGGAAGCTGGAGTACCCAGAGAGAACCCACGCAGACACGGGGAGAACATGCAAACTCCACACAGGAAGGTCCCACAGATTATATTACACACATTTCTGTGTGTCTAATCGACCAGGACAAACATCCTGCCCCGTCAAATGAAAGTTTGCAAAGCTTCAGGAGGTAGGGAACTGGTAAATGAGCATTAAGTTTCATTTCACTTCTGCGGGGTACATATGGAGCAGCTGTGTCTGCCCCCTCCCCACACACACACACACAAACACACACTAGTGCTACAACCTGGCACACTACAGCTCTCCTGTTTAAGGTTCATGTATTTTATGCATTGTCCCAGTCTAGATAAATAAATAAAACACAACACACTGTATACTATTTTATAGGTAATTCATACTGTTAATAATACAGATGTCCGCTGCTGAGCTGGCATTTTTTAGAGGATCGGATTCAGACACAAGAGCGGGCCGATCCAGGCCCGGTACTAGGTGGGGGCAAGAGGGGGCAATGTCCTCTTGAACAAACGTCCTACCCCCTCAAATGAAAGTTTCCAAAAGTAAAGAAAAGGAAAATGAGCTGCACAACAGAGAGAGACATAAGGCTCCAACAGAAACGGGCGTACTGTGCGCGGTGCGGACTCCGAGCGTACTATCTGCGGGTGTTTGAGGTTTCATAGTCGAGCAAACCAATTTCACATATAAAACAGGTCGATGTGAAAACTTCCTGCCGAGCAGTCTCTTGTGTGACACCGAGTACACGTACACGGAGTCCACATGGTCAAAAAATGTGAGCTTTGCGTGGACGTGTCTAGCAGACATCTGCAAGTCAAGTACGCCCGACTCTGTGTGGGCCTTTAGGGAATTAGTAAAGCATCTTAAGTTTCACTTTCACTTTGTACGGTCGTATGGTCTGCACATACTCATTGTGAGGTACGTACGACACAGAACGCACCCCCCTATAATCCTTGACTGGACCTGTCCATCTATGTGCTATAGCAGGGGTATATAGTATTGGTATCAGATCGGTATCAGCAAAACTAATCATAAAAAAAATTGGATTCCATCAGAAGCAAAAAAATCCAGATCAGGACATCACTAGTTAATAACTAGTTAATACCATTCACTAGTTAATACTATTATTCATTTTTTTTATTATATTTTCTTATCTTATTTTCAGTTTTAGTAATTTTACATTTGCTCTATTCTTATTTCTGTAGCACTGGTGTTTTGTTCATTTTGTTGCACTGACTGGAGTAGCACAATGATAATAAAGGCTATTCTATTCTATTGCATTTGTTGGCAGTTTCACATTAAATGTTAAAGTTCACAAACACATGTCTGGGAATCTATTTTGTGCATGAGCTTGAAGTCGTCCTTGTATCGACATCCTCCTCCCTCCACGGATCTATAACACTTCTTTTCTCGTCTGTTTCCTTATTTAACGTCGCTCGGTCATTGTCGTCTTCTCTCTCTTTCGGTCTCTTTTCAGTCTTTTTCTCCTCCCATCCCTTTAAACTCATTCAGGTTGAATGAAGACAAACTGTGGAGAGATAATTGAACGCTAACATGAGTCTGACTGAGATGAATGAAGACGGATAGCGAGTCATTTCCAGGATGTCTTTACACCTCCCCAGCAAATTCAACAATACATGTGGCATTTCTTCACTTTACTTAACAGTGAATTGCTCTGTCATTGCGTCGTTATTCCTTTATTCTCCTTAACAGACAATAAAGTAGTGAGTGTGGTTTCTTTTTCAACCTGCATCCAAAGCCAAAATATAAACAGGTCTAGAAAAAATACTGACTTCTGAGGGGCTACGTGTAGTAATTCTAGTTACAAACACTAAAAAAGGCCTAAAGTGACTCAGTTATAAAAGCTAGAAGCACTGTTTTACTCCACTGGACTCAAATGTAAATGAAAAAATAGAGTTTGATGCTGAAATGACAGCGTTTCTTCGACACAGGTGAGTTTGATTCTGAGACTTAAGGTATAACTGTTTTACCCCTCCACCGCTTGTTTGTTTCTTGGTTTGTTACTTTTGTTTTTAACACTCTAGCAGCAAAACTATTGGTTGAATTCATGCCAAATTGAGTTTAAAGACTGCCAGGGACCCAGAATAGATATGATTACATGTGGGAAAAGTCTAAAAAAAAATTTTATGAGTTTTTAAAATCTTTGGTTTTGTTTTCATTTAGTTATAATGAGCAAAATTTCACAAGTTTATAAAAACATGAATCTTATTTCAATTTACTTCAAACTTGGCACATATATAGAGGCAACTGATATGATAACATCAGCTGGATCGATGCCAAAATAAGCTATAATTAATGCAAGGGGTGGGTTTGTTATACCTGGCACCACATGTTATGGGATGTTCTTATCTTTGCTAAGTTGCCATTTGTTGATCCATGGTTCTGACTAAACTGTGACAGTTCTGACCTTGTTTGATGATTCCAAACAGATCTTTAGTTCAGCTATTGATGACACAAACCAAACAGAAAACATATGTGATTTGTGGTTTTACTGTGGTGGTTTTCTGTCTGAAAACAGAGCTAAGCTAACAGGACTATAATGTAAACTATTAGGTGCTTCTTTTCAGACAGGGTCTGGGATACAAAACAATAATGACAAGTGTCATAATATAGTTTTATATTGAGATAAATATCATTGCATTGGTTCATTTGGTTTAAATTATCTTTGCTTCTAAAATGCCTCAGATGGTTTTTACTTAATTTCTCTCAACATTGATGACATTGATTTTAAATGTTTTACCTCTAAATTTCTAAAATATTTTTTGTGCTCTGACTGATTGATGTTTATAAACCATATGGACAAAAATATTGAGACACATCATGTCTACAGCTGTACGAAGTCCTGTTCATGCTGATTTGAGATAAAAAACATTAAAGTTTAATGGGAGACTTTTCTTTCTCAGTGAGATGTGAAGAAAGTAGATGGTTAGATGTAGTCGAATTTTTTTCTTTACAGTCAGGGCATGAAAAATATTTTAGAAATTTAGGAGAAAAGCATTTAAAATCATAATCATGGATTAAGTTCAACATTTTAAACAAAACTAACCGATGCAGCTACTGACGACACAAACTGCAGAAAACAGTGATTTGTGGTTTTACTGTGGCTGTTTTCTGTCTGAAAACAGGGCTATAATGTAAACTATCAGCTGATACAGCACATGAAAATTACAATACATTGTTATTTTGAGCAATTGTTAAAATAAGTCTCTATAAGTTTTAGTTTTGGAAGAAAACTTGATGATACTATAATACAGATGTGTGGTAACAATGAGCTTTATACTGTATTCATCCAGTCTGTGGATAAATAGCATTGATTCATTGGTGGTTTTGGTTGAACTACGTGTGTTCTGGTACTAGACTGACCCCTGCTGGTGGGAGTTTGTAATATCAATACTACACAGAGCCACCTCTGCTAATTTGAGTAACCTAAAAAAACAAAACAAAATAATACAAAAATGCCACCACACTATGTTTTGTATTCATTATCCACCAATGACAATAACAAAACTGTTATTTTGATACTTCATGAGACGAAGCCAGTTTTCAAGGAATAAAAGGGTTGATTGAAATAATGAGCAGGCTTCTACACAACCCTCCATAACCAATCTGAAATGAAGTTCCAAATA
The DNA here is from genome assembly GCA_037367295.1 of Apogon hyalosoma. Taxonomy (NCBI): domain Eukaryota; kingdom Metazoa; phylum Chordata; class Actinopteri; order Kurtiformes; family Apogonidae; genus Apogon; species Apogon hyalosoma. The sequence continues at coordinate 26,578,313 of JAPQRP010000018.1, forward strand.
GAGCAAACCTGCCAATTATCTCTCCCTGTAGGAGATGTAATTGCAGAGGGAGGAAAGTTTGTGCACTGATGTAACGTGATGATCTTCCCATGGTCCCCTGCTGGTCAACATGACGAGCTTTTTTTAATTACAGAGGACATTAAAGCGGGGACTACAAGAAAAAAATGTCAAGACCAGTAACAAATCCATCTCCCAATCAATTATTTCCACATCTACGACAGGGTATGGCTTACCCAAATTAGCATGGTATTGATTTTATTTGGACATTTAGAGAGGATGTGAAAAAAGAAAGTGTTAAAAGTGCCTTAACACTGACAGGTTTCCCTCCAAATGCATTGCAAATTTTAGAAGTTTTCAAAAATAAATAAATAATGCTAATTTATGCACATTACTTTCCGCTACTGTCGTGCACATTTTAAGAACTGATTCTTATCATTATTATCGAACTTTCTCAAGGATATTTCAAGGTTTTTTGACTCTTCAGAATACCCACTCATGTATTTTTTAACATGAAATAATAATAATAATAATAATAAAAAATTTAAAAAAACAGCTAGACAGAATCATACCAACTGTTTTAAGTAAACACATTTTTGGGAAATTGAGTGACTGTGACCATTTCAAAAATCCTATTGTGCTCTGCTTCAGAGTGCAAAACATATAATTATCAGTCTCAAAAATGTGTAGGGCTGGACAAGAAAATAATAATATAAAGGGTTTTAAGATTTGTATAAGTTTACTTTAGTTTTAATTTAGTTCACACAAAGAAAATCTACCTGGAAACAGGAAAAAAGTAGAGAGAAAAACTGATTGATGATTTTTTTTTTTAATCTATTCATGTCCAAACAACAACTCCACCTTGAGCCTTCCCACATTTTCAACAATTTTCTGACATGTATAGTAGATTTAGGAACCACTAAACTGCATGTGTAGTTAGTCCTGTTTAAAAATATTACATATTTATATGAGCACTCTATGTATTGACACACTGCCTGGCCAAGAAAAAAAAAAAAAAAAAAAAACTTGCCACATGGATTTAACAAAGCAAATAGGTACGAGTACCAGCAGCTCTGGAGAAAATTCAGACCCCTGAAAATTGATCACTTTTTCTGATTTTACCATTTATAGGTATGTGTTTGAGTAAAATTAACATTTTTGTTTTATTTTCCAAACTACTGACAACATTTCTCCCAAATTCCAAATAAAAATATTATTTACAGCATATATTTGCAGAACACGACACATGGTCAAAATAACAAAGAGATGCAGGTGTTTCCAGACCTCAAATAATGCAAATAAAACCAGTTTATATTCATTTCTGAACACAATACTAATGTTGTAACTTGGGAAACGTTCAGTCATCAATATTTGGTGGAATATCCCTGATTTTCAGTGACAGCTTTCACGTGTCTTGGCTCTCCACCGTTGCTGTTGGATGACTTTATGCAGCTCCTGGCAGATAAATTCAAAAAGCTCAGCAATGTTCCATGGCTTGTGACCATCCATCTTCCTCCAGAAGTTTTCAAAGTGGGTTCAGGTCTGGAGATTGGGCTGGACATGACAGGGTCTTCATCTGGTGGTCTGTCATCCACAACTTTATTGACCTAGCTGAGGCAGGAGCACTGTCCTGATAGAAGAACCAGTCCAACTCAGAGTTTGGGAACATTGTCAGAGCAGAAGTCCAATAGTTTTTAATAGTCATTTTTGGATTCCAATTACTTTTGTACTAATAGGACTGTTTTTGACTGTTATAAGAAGAGAATGATGGCCACAGTAGTGATTTTTAAACTTCTGCTTCTTAAATAAGACATGGATCAGGTGTTTATTCAGTAGAATAAAGTGTGCTTGTGTTGGAATTCAACAGACGCAGGAATGGAATGGCTGTCATACATGCAGACATGCTGATTTCACAGGAAACTGCAGTGGTCTCTTAATTTTTCCGGAGCTGTATTTGACCAACTCCATGAATAAACTGAGTGACCGGGTTATTCCATCAGTGGATTTTTTTCCTTCCCTGATGGCACAGGCATATTTTCAAGGTGACAATGCCAGAATTCATCGGGCTCAAATTGTGAGAGAGTGGTTCAGGGAGCATGAGACACCATTTTCACACATGGATTGGCCACCACAGTCCAGACCTTAACCCCACTGAGAATCTTTGGAATGTGCTGGAGAAGGCTTTGCACAGTGGTCAGACTCTCCCTTCATCAATACAAGATCTTGGTGAACACCGGATGGAAATAAATCTTGTGACATTGCAGAAGCTTATCGAAATAATGCCACAGCGAATGCATGCCATAATCAAAGCTAAAGGCGGTCCAACGAAATATTAGTGAGCAACCTTTTTTTTTTTGGTAGCGACTTTTTTTTGGCCAGCCAGCAAACATCTGAAGTGCAGATAAATGACAAAATGATAGTACAATATTATACTCCATCTGCTCTACAGTCAAATACAGAGGAGATTTATAAGGGTAAAAGAAACCTGACATTTCAACCTGAAGCTTCACTTCATTTATTGAACTGTGAACAAAGAGGTTAGGCTCTCTACAGTGACTGCGAAACAATGTGACATCATTTCATCACCTAATAATTTGTTAAAAAATGTATTTGCTCTTTTTGCTCAAAAAAAGTCTAATCATTTTTACTGTTGTGCTTTCAGGAATAGACATGTAATTTACTGCAACAGAAAAGGCGTTCTGTGTATTGAAGTACACCCAAACTCAGTCAAATGTGAATGTGCAACGTGAATTTGTTTCATAAACAAGTGCCAACAGGAAAGCAGATTTGGACGTGGCATTAGAAGTTTCCAGAGGAAGGCTGTTTGTGTCAGAAAAACAGACTCCACTACCAACTTGATGTGTGCCATGTCATAAGCGGCACACACATTGAACATTTGTAATAACTTTGGAAAGTTATAAAATTACCATCCCCCAGAATTTTTCGTTTGAAATTTGTAGAATAAAACATTTTATATCCAAAGTCAGTCCTATTAAGTATCATTTCTCCTGACCACGTAGTCACGCTGATATGGACGTCTCAAATGATGTCAATTTTTTTGGGGCACCTATATATAGAGGAAACCCTGCACGTGGATTCTATGGATTCTGCTTTTGTCCACCCTGCTTCCAGAGTGTCTGAGTTCTTCACATAGGCTGCAGGTGTTGGTTTGGTACACCTCCATATTGTATCGAAAGTTTGGTTACAAACTAAGCAGTTTGGTACAAACGAGTGCACCGTTACACTCCTACAGGCTGGTGGAGACTGTTAAGACCAAAGACAACATGAAGTAAAGTCGATACCGCCTCAGATATCTGCTCCTTCTTGGTAACAAGCATAAAGCACTACTGTTTGTCAGCTGAAGTAAAACCGGCCTCTGGAAGATGGTAGGCAGTAAAGAGCTGGTATAGCTTGAAACACAATTTTCCAGCATGTGACACATGCATGTTGTCTTTCTGCCGTGTGTGTGTGTGTGCTGTGCGTTTTCATCTTCGTCTCGAACACCAACCAGCAGTAAGTCCAGGACTCAGAGTAATCTCACAGTTGTCACCTCATGCTGACAATTACACAACAATTACATGTCACAGCTGTGTGCCTGCAGGCTTCTTCGTTAAAAAGACAGACATGACATGGAAGAACAAAGACGGCGACCATCTACCGCCATCATCATCTACAGTAAAATCCCACAATTCATACTTTAGTTGAAGACACGAAAAGCAGCAGGAAACACTAATGAGACCGGGATTAAAATGAGATTGTGCTGCAGGGAAACATAAAGACTGACAGAGATGACAGGTGTCACATGAAACATGAATAAAAGGACTGGAGTCCAGTGGAAATGACAGGACCGTCTAATGAGGCAGAAGAAGACGACAGAAGAGACACGAGGAGACAAACTTTCCAATGTGTAGTGACTGCATCAGATACTGAACAAGCACAAGTTGATTTTATCACCAAAGAAGTTGAAGTAGTTGTAGAGATCGGTGGATGGATGAGTCCAGTCATGATGTTGAACACTCAGTTCTGGACTTTTCACAAGGACGAAGGAAGGTTATCTGGCTTGTTATCTGAATTGTGCACTTAACGAAACAAAAAAAAGGACAAAAAAGTAATTCAACTGCTTGGATCAATGTGCCTTACACAGCTCAGCAAGATCTCAAATTAACTTCCTTAGTCAAGTTTTTCCTTCTTGAAAATCATAAAAATGTTTAATGCAACCTGTTTGCTTCTTGATATACATTATATTATGTGAAATGTGTGAATTTCCAAACATTGGGTATATTCCAGTAAAAAGCTTTCATGTGCATTTAATATTTACAAAAAACTTACCAAAAAAGATTTTTGCATGCCTGAGGTGGTTTTAGCTTAAGAAGACTGCAGTAGTGTTGAAGGAGTTACACTTAGCAGTTAACTTAGGTGCATTAGCTGATGTTAGCATTATCTTAGCTGGAGTTTTCTATCTCTTTTCCTTATTTAAATATTGCGCAATGAAATCGGTTCATTCTTTTTGAACCCTGTATGGAGTTTATATCTAGTGACACCCAGCGCATTATGAAGACACATATGCTGAAATGCAGATAATGCATTATAATGTCCCGCCTGTTGCTTTTTAACATCCCAACTTAAAGGAAATCCAGTAAAACAGATAGAGGAAACTCCCCAAAAGAAAGTTTTAAAAGTATGGCATGTATTCACGAGTTGGAATAGACATTTTCAATTACTTTCTGAAGTATGCAGTCTGAAGCAGACAGAGGAACTAAGGGAAAGAATGGAGACAATCCATCAAAAAGACAGTCTGCACAGTCAGAGCAAAAAGAAAAAATAATAAAAGGATTGGAAAGTACCTCATAGGAGGCTGAACACCTTGCTACAAGCAGATCTTAATATGCTAAATCTGTCAAGACACAAGGAGAAACATCTGAGTAACACACATATATAACAGAAAAGGAAATGATGCCGTTTCATCACAAAAGGTAGAAATGTTTCTATATTAAATGCATGTTCATAGTTGTAATGTTCTGCACTTTTTACCTCTGAATGTGCAATTATTTTTTTTTTGCATCTCATTCTTCCTCTGTTTATTTCTATATATATTATACAGAAATAAATAAAAAACATCCCCTCCAACAAGTCAATTTTTCTTGAAGAGGCAAAAATGTCAATTATAGACAATATCTGGTTTTCACAGCCATAAAGTGCACAAAAAACTGTAGATTTGTTCGGAAAACATTAACATTCTTTTGCTGCGAAGGGTTTGTTTAGAGTTCAAGAGTGGTCAAGCAATGAGAATGGCAGCTCTGGGGACTTTTACTTTTCCTTGTTAGTGAATTTTATTATTTTCTCTTTTTGCTTTAAAGTGTACAGGAGAATGCTACTGAATTCATCTTTATTTACCAGCAAGACTTTGACATCTATAAAGAAATGTTATAACCTGAAGATACTGACAGACAGAGGCCGCTGCACAAGGTCAATGTTGTGAAAATCCAGTTAATTTCTTATAAACTAAAAACATCTGCTGATTCCATCCCTTCACCTCTTGTCGACAAGTTGAATTCAGGTGTTTGTTTTCTAACAGGGGTCTGGGATACAAAACAATAATGACATATATCATAATATAGTTTTATATTGGGATAAATATCATTGCATTGATTAGTTTGGTTTAAATTCTCTCTTAAACATATCTTGGCATTGATTTTGAACAAAAAAATTGCCGGGGGGGGGGTTCCGTAACACATTGTCGAGCACGGTTCTGATTGAGCTTAGATATGTTGCATAGGTAGTGACCCCCACGACCTGGGGTGGGGTGGTGATTCACCATTGACATAACATGGAGCTTGACATTGATATTTATACATATTGATACTTTTAGCACCCCCTAGTGGATGGCTGTGTAATACTGTGGTTTAGCCTCGACTCTTTATCTTTTCTATTTTATTGTTGTCTGTTATTTTTATTATTTATGCAGGTCTATTTTTCTGTTTTCTGGTGTATTTGCATATGCATCTAATGTTTTATTGTTCAAGGTTTTTTTCTTTTTTCAGTGTTTAAACAAATAAAAATCATGCCCAGAAACAAAAAGAGGTAATTTTAACGTCTGTGAGATGATTAGCAAGTATGGAAACACCAGCACATACTGAAACATCTTTCCACAAAACAAGGCCTTAAATTCAAGATATGCAATGTATGTTTTAAAACTTTTTCTCAGTTTTTTTTTTTTTTTTAAACAAAGAAGGGCCACAATGAAGAGTCAGACTGAATCTCAGAATAAAAAGTGGAATTGGTACCAGTGTTGTTTAAATAATCTTATTCTCCATTTAGGGTTCGACAACAGATCAATCATTATTCCCCTTAAAAAGCCTTTTAAGAAGATTATGAAAAACTTACATCACAAAACTTGACATCAGTGTGATTTTTTTAATAAATACATCATAGAAAGATTTCGCCATCATTGCCTAACAGTGGTATTTTATCATATTTAAAATTATTTTTCATTATTTAACAACTAATGCACGCTGTTTCCAGACTGCAAGTAATGCTTTTTTGTTTTTTTATTGTTGTCAGTAAATCACTACATCAGCATACAGAAATAACACAGAATCACAAGTCACTTTTCTATTGGACATGTGTGCAAAACTACCGATATTTACTAAATGTCGAAAAAACAGAAGTGCGTAATGTCCGCGTTTCCATTAAATCACAAAATGTGATGATTTGTTTATTAACACAAGATAACATGAGAAGTCGTTCCATAAACATGGCAACAAATGTAAATTTTGTGTTGATTTACAGATATATTCATTATTATTCTATATTACCCCTCTACCCCGTACTAAATTCAAAAATGACTGGGTTTCCTGGTGTGTCCATGTTTCTTTTAAAACTCTTCTTCTTCGCTTGTTGTAACGTTTGTCAACATCCGTTTTGTTTTTTTCTTCACGTGACTAGCTGTGGAAAAAGGTCTTTCCATTGCAGTTTTGCGTGAGATACTGTTTGCGCTACGCCTGAAAAACCACCTCTTGCCAGTGCAAAAACTTTTAATCAAAAAACGAGGGGTTTGGCGAAATTGTCGTTTTCCCATTAGGTAAATTTTTATACACAATTTATATTTGCGCAATTTGAGGGTCAATGGAAGAACAACTAATCACATTTTATCTTGAGTTTGTTGGAAAAAAATAAACTCACTGACATTTTCTGCTGTATCACCCAAACATATTTCTATCCTTAATCACAGCTCCATAAAGTTCCATCACAGATGTTAAACTGTGGTGACTAATGCTCATAGAGGATGGAATTAACTGGTAAAAGTCTCCTCATCATGACAACGTCCACCAGAAACAAGGCTGACAAGCAGACAGAGGCGAGTTCAATGAGTTTCCTGTGTAATTTAAGCCCGGCCTAATGTAATAACTTTTTTTTACGCTGTGAATCCACAAGGGACCATTGTGTATGAGTCTGTGTTGGCTGTTACCCTTTAGAGCAACATGCAAATCAGTGGCCTAATTCTGCGGCCATAGTTTGGAAACAGCAGCTCTATTAATCTGTCTGGTCCCAACATCAATCATCAGAGCTGTGCTCGTTCATACAGTAGCTCAGGTCACGTCTGTGGAACTAACAACATGATGTATTAATTACAACACCAGCAAACTTCCCTCAAATATTACTTAATTACCTGACATTAAAGAGGCTGTGTGTTTATGTGCGTTACAGCGCAGTGTGTGGCCTTTAGACAGTACTTTACCAGCAGCCTGGTCATTCATTTACTGCACTTTTTAATTATGCAGCATCACTAGTTACCAGCAGTGGAGGAAGTAATGAAGTTTAGTACTTAAGTCAAAGTACAAATATCCTGCCAAATATACACTACCACTCAAATGTTTGGACTCACCTCATTTAAATGACATGAGCTGGACCACAGATGGCCAACAAGTGCTCAGCATCACTGGGAACTCCTTCAAGACTTGGGATGTCCCGATCAGATCTAAAGATCGGTATCGGCTGCCAATCTGGCATTTTTTAGAAGATCGGATTTAGTCACAAGATCAGGCCGATCCAGGCCCAGTTCTGGAGTGGGGTTAAATTCACACCCTACCCCTTCAAATTAAAGTTTCCGAAGGAAGGGAAAAAGAAAATCAGCTGCACAACAGCAGGAGGCTTAGAGGAATTAGTAACGCATCTTTAAGTTTCACTTTCACTTTAAGGTCTGCAGTACTCATTCTGAGGTACGTAAGGTAGTGATGCGCGAGTGGGGTTTTTTTCAGTCCGAGGGGCTTTTGTGGAATCATCTGACCCGACCCAACCTGCCCCACAAATAAACTGACATTCTTTTGACCCGCCCCATTAAGTTAAACCAATTGAGACATGATTTAAATCATTTATTTCAACATTGTGCTCTGTAAAAGCACAACATTTTTCTGACAGAACAAAACCTAACTACACACAGACTCGCACAGTACTACAAACTAATTATACACTCAAAAAACACTAAATATGCACAAATCTTTAAGTTCGCTTATTCTACTGCTGTGTCTCTTCCACCGCTAGTACTTCCACAACTTTCTGCACGGTTACGCACAGTGCAGTATGGACTTCTCTGATTGGTCCATGTGGACTTTTCCCACACACAGAAGCACAGCGAAATGTTTTCTTTCATTCAAGCACTTCCTGCTTGCAAAAAATTCCCTTAGAAGGCCGTTTTTACTATCTCTTACTGCACCAAATGTAATGACACTGTTGCTGAAATCTCAGTTTTTATTGTGTCTCATAAGTTTGGTTTTAAACACAACTGACTTCACAGTATTAGTTAAACATCTGCGCTTTCCACACAAATTGAAACAGAGATTCAGCCAAACATGCACTCTGCCATCATCGGAGCCGACAGTCACCTGATGCAATGGAAACAACACCACAACGCAATAGGATAACTATTTTTATATGCAAGAGTTTGAGGACATTGTTTTCATAAAATGTAATGAGTTGTAGAAATGTAGTGGAGTAGAAAGTACAGATAATTTCTGCAAAATGTACCAGAGTAAAACCAAAAGTATGCATTATTATTTTTACTTAAGTACACATATGTAAAAATAGACTTAAGTACAGTAACAAAGTAAATACTGTTCCATTCCACCACTGCCACTTACTGATACTGTACCTACCATTAGCTAGATTTACATTCTTCTGTTTATTTGGAGCTTGGTTTTGATGCGCCGTCTGTGTGCACGTTCAGGATGCAGATTCAGTATAAACTACGCCTTTTTCTCCAAAGAAACATCACTTTAATTCAAACAATAAAGACATAAATCTAACATTTTGTACAGAACAGAAACCGTGAGTGTTCTGATGGGGGTCTTTGAAGGTAGATTGCGAGCAGCACACACATCCATCACACTGACAGTCATCACAATGCCTGACCATACTGCACTTTTTGTACATTTCATATCTGGTACAAATGCACTATGGTGACAGTTATGTGCATCTGTGATTGTTTATTGGATAAGAATATTTGCATAATTCAGCAACAGTGAGTCAGAAAGAAAGTACTTTAAGAGGCTTATTTTTTTTCCTTGAGAACAAAAACAAAACATTTTCTGATCCAAAATGCCTGGCACCAGTCGTATGAATCTGGACCATAATGTCCTGAAGCGATGCAGGGACACACTGCGGTCCGGGGAGGGCGAACATGCCCGAGGGGACAGTAGCATCAATCAACACGTAATCTGAGAAGGCACACTGTCAATGACAAAAGAGAAATAAACACGGCAGTCTGGGTAATATAGAAAATACCCTCCAATAAAGTCAAACAACAGCAGGACTGTGCAATGAATCTGTTCAGTTGATTTTTCATCAGTTGCAAATCAAACATCGGTGACACTGTCCTCGTGCACGACGCTTAGTGACCAAGTAACTGTGACCTTAAAGACACGTGAATGACAGAAACCAAGAGCCAGAAACAGAGCATGTGACTGCCATTAACAGGCGGACATCCAGTAATATATTATCAAAATAAAATATCAGCAAACACCGAGCTTTTAAACTGGGATTATATTATTTCATGTACATCATCAGCACAGGACATGCAGATGAGACAGAAAAGTGGACTAGATAATGTATACTATTCCATATGTTATAGAGGTCGACAGATATGGGTTTTTCTAAGGCCGATGCCGACTTTTTGGCCAATATCTACAGCCGATTTTTGAGGCCAATATTTAAGGCATTTTTTTAAGCACACTGATCATAAAAAACATTAGATGCATAAGCCAATACACCAGAAAACAGAAAAATACGTAATGAATAAAAAAATAACAGCAACAACAAGAAAATAGAAAAAATAAAGAGCTGAGCCTCTACAACTGACTCGCTGCATAAACAATGTACTATAACACACAGCCATCCACTAGGGGGAGCTAAAAAACAAAACATGGAAATACGTATATTAGAGGTTGACCGATATGGGTTTTTTTAAGGCTGATGGCCGATATCTACAGCCAATTTTTGAGGCCGATATTTAAGGCCAATTTTTTTTGGAATGGAAAAGCAACTACAGATACATGCATACGCTTGCTAGCAACAACAGCAAACAATAATGCCATGTTCTCTGATATAGTTAGATAAAACATCAGTGGAGCGTACAAACTGTTTCTGCCAGTAGACGTGTTTCCATCCACTGGTTTATTCACATTTTCAATCAGTGCAGAAAAAACTTAAAAACATTGAAATATCTCAAAATTACAGGCTGCGGAGAAGTTTTGTGTCTGTACGTTGCTGCAACTAAAGGATACAAATGCAAAGACTTCCAGAAACACCATAACCCTGATAATGGATCATGGACCAAAGTTAAGAATGCTGACTGAGTTCAAGTTACTTTTGGTTCTGAAAAACATTTGCTGAATAAGAACACCTCTGTGGCTGATTTGACAACTCAACTGGCAGGTGGGATTAAGGCAGCGTGGCCACTTGTGCTCATACTGTGCTTAAAAATACACACAGCATGTATTTGTGTGTCCAATTCAAGACGTGGACATCGGAATGAGCAGAAATATTAAACAGAGTGAATTTACTTTCATATTTAGAGCAACAAGGGAGAGTTTTATGCTGAGAGCTTTTGGTATCTGAAAGCCGCCCAGTTCAAACAGCCTCAAACTGCTGAGCCACGCTGCTGAGGCCGGGATTTAATGTCCTGCATGAATGCACACCGATATTGCAAAAACTGCACATGAAGTTGCAAAATTCTGCCAGTTTGCTTCTCCCAATAAGGAGTAATTGGACCCTGTGACTTTGCATTCGCAGATCACTCCCGTGCTCATTATCAACGTGCGATCGACACCCCGGAACAGGTGCTGGAAGCAGCCTGGCGCCGATGGCAGCAGGTGGGTAAAAATGGTGGCCGATTGAACCTTCCCACTGTGCGCTGTTTTCAATCCCTCCGACTCACACTGTGCTGGTTCGAGTGGATGCTTTCAGATCTACCGAAGCATGGAATGAGTGTAAAAGAAAGGAGTGTCAGACCACAGGGCACTTATCTTGAAGCTTCGCATACAGAGACGCTGGGGGCTGCACACTCCGAGTAGAATAAATAAATTAAAATACAAGTGAAAGTAAAATTTTTACTTTAATTTAAGCAACAGGCAGGAAAATGCACTGAATAAGTGAGGATACAACCAGTCTCGAGGGCTAATATTATTAAGGTCATTTTTTGGAGTATTTTCCTCATTAACCCATAAAGACCCAAACAGCCACCATCCATCACAACCATCTACTGATCTAAAATATTTAATGCCTGTTCATCCGTTAATCCTATCAATACATGTAAATAATTGTTGTAAAATACAGTTTGTCATCTTTTCGTGTTCATCAGATATGACCCATTTGGACGATCAGAGGCTCCGGAGTTACCGTGGAAACACCATCATCTACAACATCGATTCACCAGTAAAACCCATGGAGTTGGATCAATGACAGTGGATGGACTCACTGGGTTTATGTTCAGTTAATGACAGATTTTGCTGAAAAATTCACTTTTCCTGTTTCTGATATAATAACCCTCAGCTTTAATCTGAGCTTTTATGAACATCTACATGATCAGTGAATTAAAAATAGGAAAATATCTGTTTTTTCAGTGAAAAATAAGTAAAATACACAGGCTGATGTATGATAAATGCTGATAAATCACTTAAAAAACTTAAGTTTTGGAACCATGGGTGAAGTGTAGACCATATTTATTAAATGCTGTAAAAGAGGGACTGGTCATATCACCTTGAACAAAACATATTAAGACAATAAGAAAACATGAACAACAACTTCTTCATTTACTATCACTAAACAGTACACTGGAACATATGAATAAAAATTACATTCCTCAAAGAACTCTAAATTGAAACTCCAACAACTTCAACTCCAACAAATTCATAGACTTTGCAATATTACAGCCCAAAAGGACGATAGCTCTATGGTAGAAAAAGTCAGATCAAGGTACAACAGACGCTTGGTTTAATGCTACAGAGAAAAGAACATATATTCTTAAAAATAAAGTAGAAGTATGTGAAGGTATCTGGAAAACCTTCCAGTTAATGATATATTTTGCTGAAAAATTAACTTTTTCTTCAGTTTTCTTTGTTTCTGATATAACAATCCTCAGCTTTACTCTGAGCTTTTATGAACATCTGCACGATCAGTGAATTAAATATAGGAACATATCTGATTAATACTGGGAAAAAAATGCAAAAAACAGATGATAATATTGTAATAACTGGTGATAAATCTCTTAAGAAAGGTTAAATAGAGAGATCGAGTTACGGAATAAACTTGATGATACTTTAAGACAATACAAAGAAATGTTAATCGACTCATACAAATGTATTGAGTAATCAGACCACTTTTATATTTTGGTATGTGTAATGGGAGATATTGTTGATGGGTCTATATGTAGTTTGGGGCTTACGTATTATACCCTGTATAGTTCAGTCTCTATTTGTTTTTTATTTCTGCCAGAATGGTTGCACAATGGTGATACAACCAATACAAAGGTGCTAGTTTTTCATCGTTCTCTAATTTAATGTAATAAATAGCCGATGAAGGAAATATATTTGGTTATGAATCTGACACTGAAAGTAAGGAAGGGGCAGGACTAGATCAGCCTTTGCTTCTTTCTGTTCCTTCTCAAACTGTGTTTATGAGTTGATTCTTATGTACACTTATGTTAAATTTGTTGTATTTCATTACTTTTTCTGTGATTAATGACCACTCATGGGTGCATATGTAATTGACTTCTTGCTTTTATTGTTTTTTTAGTTCTTTTTTCTTTTTTACTACAAAGTTTGAGACAAATAAATAAATAAAATTAAAAACACTGGGTCTTTATTGGTTAATCAGCAATTGTTTGGTAAAAATGGTGGTTAATAAGGGTTGATCAGGGCTTCAAATGACAAAACCAAATGTCTTTTTTGATCCTTAAAACAGAGTTGGAAGGCAATGAGATAAACACACTTAAGAGGCAGCAATCAAGAAACTGCAACCTCGATTAAGTCGCCAATTAAATAAACAACAACTAATCAAAAAATTGTTGCGTCTCTTTCGCATATGTGTTTTGTTCACACACAGAAATTAATGCAATAACTGAAAACACCTTAAATATTTGAGGTAGCGATGTCTGTACTGCAGAAATGAGCAAAGAAAATATGTCTGTCAGTTGAAAAAGCTCATGAAATCCCAGTTGAGAGCTGGTATTAAAACGTGTCGGATCATAAGAACACAGCTGATGCACTGAGGATGTACTCAGATCTGATCTCTGACCACATTCAGAGGTGGTCTTGATCGAACGGTGGATTGACTGACTTCCTCAACTGATGTGAGTAAAACTGATTAATTATGCCGACTGTGAGAGGTCCAAAAACTTCAAAAACCCTCAGATATATTATTATTATATACAGTATCAGATGTGTTTCTTGTGGAGCACCAAGGTCAAGCCACTACTTTCTTCTCTCAGAATCTAAAATATACAGTGTGTATTTTTGTGCTTGAAGATTCAGTCGTCACTAAAGCATAAGTCATGCAAAGGATCCAATAAACAAATAGAATGGTCCAAGTTGTCAAATGTACTTATTCACACCAACTTAATGCAGTGAATGTCAGTGGAGGAAACACTCCACCTTATAAGAGGACATTCCCAGCCTTCAGAGGGAAGCAAGTTAGATTCATAAACAGGTAAAATTCACCCTAAAACTTCAAATACTTGAGGCCATGGGTGTCAAAGGTATGGTGAACAGGCCAAAACCGGCCTACCAAAGGTTCCAATCTGGCCTACAGTATGAAGTTGGCAAAATGTTACTAAAGTTATTAAGAGTCAAAGGTGTCATATTTGTTTTAGTTCAGATTCCACATTCAGCCCAATTGTGATCTCAAGTATAATAATAGTATAATAACCTATAAATAACGACTCCGTATTTAAATCTAAGTTTCATTGCAAAAAGTTGGTATCAGATCAAATTGGATCGGAAGCAAAAAAATTCAGATCAGAACATCGCTATTTCGAAGTCGCACCAATTTCACACAACCAAACTGCTCTTGCTATTTTTAGGCACAAACTTCTCACTGTCCTTAGCAAACGCAATTTTTCTACTGGTGTGTGGAGACCAAAGACTGTGGCGATCGCTCTCACAGTTAGGAGGAGGAGCCTATGGTAGCCCAGAGGCACAGCCCGGAGACACAAGAGAGATGAGATTCAATTTGACGAGAACCCTTTTTGAAACATCGTCCAAATTAAATAATCCGATTTCAATTTAAAGGAGTGATATTTTGCTTTCTTAAATGGAATTCTTCATTTTCCAACATTCCCCTGTGGTCTCCATAAACTGTAAATGCTCTGCTTGGCTCTGAATTCTTCATTC
>JAPQRP010000018.1:26601007-26612460 GCA_037367295.1 Apogon hyalosoma
ATAGGTAGGTAGGTAGGTAGGTGGGTAGGTAGATCGATAGATAGATATTGCCTGATATTAAAAAAAATGTTGTGATATGATTTTTTTTTCCATATCGCACAGCCCTAAGTATAAACATATGAATACAAAGAAAAGCCACTAAAACAGATGGATAAACAGCTCAAATAAACCAGGAGAAAACATGTACATGTATTTCTCATTATGTAATTTATCTTTTTTTTTGCACGAAAAAATAGAGTAAAGTTTAGAGTTGACAATATTTCCAGGTTATGCTATTATTTAACTGGTCCGACCCACTTGAGATCATATTGAGCTGAATGTGGCCCCTGAACTAAAGAGTTTGACACCACTGATCTAAAGTTAGCATCACAATAGACTGACTGAAATCACATCTATTTCAACATATGTATGCTATTTTTTCCCCTCACAGTCCTACTACTTTTTCTTTTTGGTTAATCTTAGCTGCTGGCACTATTGTTAACACAGGGACCAGATGTAGTGACAAGAAGCCAGACTGAACAGACTGCAATGTCCTGGTAATTTCAGATGCTAAGAGAGCATGCTCATTCAGCAAGCATAGCTGCATTGATTTACTGATTAGGGTGGAGACACCATCTAAAGGAACATCTAACATATTCAAAGAGTTTGAAACAACCCAAAAGCAAAACACAGCAGAACTTCTTGTTGAATTTTCTATTTAAGGGGGTGATATTTTGCTTTTTTAAATGGAATTATGCATTTTAAAACATTTCCTTGTGGTCTACAAAAAACGGTAAATATTATGTATTTTGGACATTACTGCTTCCCGTACCTACAAGTGCAACGTATGAACCGGATGTCGTGATGTCTTATGGAAGTGTCGGCCAGCTTAAATAAACACACGCTGAAGGGAAGCTCCGTACTTGTGACTCCTTTATACCATACCATACCATACCATATTCATTTATAAAGCACTTTAAGAACTTTACAGCTGGCCAAAGTGCCGTACACGAATCATAAAACAAAGGAATAAATGAGTACAAACAGTGATAACACAGGGTTACTGTCATCAAAAAACTGCTGTATACAACTGTAAATGCTATGCTTGGGTCTGAATTCTTCATTAATTCAACTCCCTAGGTTTCTGAGTAATGACACCAGAAAGGTGGTTTGGCACGCTGGCCCTTTAAATGCACATGAGCGACTTCACGCCCCACCCCCTCCAGGTTGCTGACCGTGCTTTCTGTCCCGTTCAGCCATTTGTGTTCGTTAATACAACCAATAAATGAACATTTTAAGTAATCGGCTCAAAGTTTGGACATATTTTCAGTTTTTACAACTCCTGCTGCTAACAAATAATTATGGCGACCTTATATGTGCAAATGTCGTGACATAACTATTTAAAAAATGTAACAAACTAAGCAGGAATTGAAGCAGGTTGTAGAAATCCACTCGATTTTTGCCAAAATTAAGATAGCTTTGCAGCACCTGGAGGGTTCAAATTCAAACTTTATGAACTGTTAGGGTCCAAATACACAAATAAATGAACCACAGACTAAGAAAAGTGGGTTTAGATAAATATCTCCCCTTCAAAGAAAAATAATATTTCAGACACGGCCATTTTATGCCATGTTTTACAGAGATACTGCACCAAACATAGAGAAATCCCAAATACTGAGCCAAATCACGCTTCACATTTAAGTTGGAAAACACGATATTAATGTGGGAATAGACCCTGAGGTAAAACCTGTCGAGTTGCAGTAAAATATGCAGGCAGCCGGATTAATCTGGCAAACTATTCTGAGAGTCGGCATGGACTCGCTGTGGGAGGGAGAAGCCCCGCTTCGCCTCTGCAGCTGCAGCCAAAAGTAACACCAGCAACAAAAAGGTATCACAAATGTTTCTCCGTGCTTCAGTTGCCAGCAGCTCTGCATGGGTAGAATTCACTACTAAAGATGGTGCATTCACAACACAGCAGAAAGACATTATTCATAAACAAAGGCCTGCTGGAAAGGTGATTTTATCAATAGATGAAACTCATCTTTCTTGCTCATAAAAAGATTGGATTCCTCTATGAATGCCTTTAGGATGTCGGAGAGAAAGTGCAGGTGAAGGATTGAACTGCTTTGACATTTTATCAGGTTTTAAGCCAGTCTGGTGTGCGTCTCAGCCCTATATCTCAGCTGTAGTTTGACTTTAAATCCACTCTGACTTTTTCTGACAAACTGACACATCCAGAAAATAGTGAAGTCACTTTGAAAACACATTTAGAGCAAGAAAATGCTATAGCTGATCATGTCTGTCTGCAACATAATCAATATTAGTACAGCCTGCAATTAATTCTTAATCCTGAACCTCTGTCTCATTATGTCCAACAAACTAGTCATGAATCTATTTATGTGTAATATGTTCAGAAGGCTTGTGTCGCTGCTTTCATAACATCCAGGTCTTTTCATTGACTTCTGCAGAATATTTCAGGATGCAATAATTGGAGTTGAATCAATCAGTGCGTGAGACTCAATTATATCTGATTCTGTGCAAGTTTACATGCATGACCTGCATCATGGATCCTGTCATGTATGCAGTAATACCAGAGATGCCAAGTGTTTGAAGAGGAAACTCAGTACTTTACTTATTAAATACCTGCTTCTTTTAATCTTTTAATGTTTTCTATTGGTGACGATAAACTTCACTTACAGAAGGTCGTTTAACCTACACTTTAGAGAAAATATTCCCTTTATTCAACAGTCAGACATAGACTAGACTTAGACATTGAAAAGTAAAAAAAAAAAAAAAAAAAAAAAAAAACACCATCTGTGCTTCTATCATTATTTAAACCTTTAACATATATATTGACATATACAGTAAATACAGTCTTTGGTAGTCAAAATCATTTCATTAGAGTTGGAAATTTAGTGCCTATAGTTTACCGCTGTTAAATATTTGCATTATTTATAAATGGATTATTTACTAATATTCATTGCTATCTACTCTATATTTATAGTCAATGCTGTTCGGATTGGTTGCGACTAAATTATTTGCATGTATCTGCATTTGTTTACAGCGATAGATATATTAAAGTTTTGTTTTTTGTTTTTTTTGTTTTTTCCACATTAGACATGTAGCAGCTAAGGGGCAACTTCAACAAATAAAGTGTGTCATTCACCATTGACTGGAATCCAGTTAACATCCTTATGGAGAGACGACTGAATCTGTGCATCATCCGTTCTTTCCCTGCACTGCTCTTAGTTTTGTGCAGTTCTGTCTGAGAGACTGAACTCTGGGCAAATCACATGCATAGAAGCCTGTTTATTTTTTAATGTGCAGATTCCCCACTTCAGAGACCAGTTGAATCCATGTATTGTTTGTTCTTTTCATATTCAATTGAGAATCCACCATCGGAAAACCAAAAAATGACTTATTTCATTATTCATGTACGCATCAAACATGAAAAAAAGTTGTTTTTCATTCCTCAATTTCCAGAATGTACCTGTGAGAGAATAAAAAGATATTTGAAAAACAGCAGCTTATTACCGTATTACATGCAGATTTTCTGTATAAAAATAATATAAACTTACCCTCCATTTTGCATTCTCATTTTTATGTATTGCAGGTTTTCTTTTATCTATTTGTTTACTTCTTTGTATTTTAAGCATTGTCTGTTTTATCCTCTGCTGTACAGTGTCCTTGGGTGTCCTGAGAGGCCCTTATAAATACAATTTTATTATTGTTATTATTATTATTATTGGAAGGACATTAAACTGAAGGAATTGGTCTCTTTTAATACATTCAAAGTCACTTTAAATGAATGGGAAAAGGACAAATGTGGGTGTAGATATTTTTTTCTAACTGTTTGACTTGGGTTTGGCTTTGAGATGCTTTTAAGGAACATTGTTGTTATACTTTTAGTACCTTTTAAAATAATGGTGACATTTTATATGTATGTTCTTATCAGTTTTAAGTTTGTTTTTAGTACCGACTTTCATTGCGTTTATATATATATTAGTGTGGATGTACGGCTGTGGTTTCCATTTTGTGTAACTTCTGCTGCTGCTGCTTCTGTCTTGGCCAGAACGCTCTGGAAAAAGAGATTTTTTTATCTCAATGAGGTTTTTTCCTGGTTAAATAAAGGTTATAATAATAATGAAAATGTGCTTTATCTGAAAAGTAGTTTCTCTTATCTCAGTAAGTATCTATTTTTAAAATAGACCCAAAGCGCTTCCACACTTGCTTCATAACATTAGTCTACATCTGGTTTGAATTTTTAGCCCCTCTGTCCTGTTTTTTAAGACCAGTTTCAGAGGAAAAACCCATTTATGAAAGCTTTTTTACACTAAAACAATCAAGTACTAACTCCTGTGTGTATCCTGTGTAGGGGTGTGTATTGGCAAAAATCTGACGATACAATACAAATCACAAAACTAGGATCACGGTACAATATATCACGATACATCATGATACTGTTAACACTGTTTTAGTTTTTGTTTCTTTTTTTTAATTATTATTTCCTGGAAGAATTGAATTACACCAGAAATACGCACAAACACTAAACACATTTTTATTTGATCAGAACAGGATCTAATGCTATATCACAACATTTCCCTCTGTAAAAACTTAAATTAGGTTTTACAGACATTACAGTTTAAGATCCTGCTCAAATGTTCATATTCTATTAGTTCATAACTAACATTGTAACATTATTTCTGTACAATCCCAACAAAGGAACTAACATCTGCCTCTGTCAGACATAAAAAAGTGCTTTTAGGATGCTTCAAATCACCATTATTTAATAAGACAGCATCACATAACAGTAAATAAAATATAAACAAAAAGCAAAAACAAATGTTAACCTCCGCCATATCTGCATTTGAATAAATACCTAAAAATATCGATACATTACTTTTTAATATCGGCATAGTTTCATTAAATGAAATATTGCGATATATTGTAGAACCGGTATTTTCTTACACCCCTTATCATGTGCCTAAAACAGACAGAGAGAAAACATGGAATGCCTAAAAGCACTGTTTTTGTCAGTACAATGACATAGATACTGATGGAAGAACTGAAGTGATTTTGGTTATTATCAAGAAAACATGGAAAATGGATAGAAATCAGCTCTAAAATTAAACTATAAGCTATTTTTGTTATTATACTCGTCCAAACAAATGTACCTTTAGTTGTACCAGACATTAAAATGAACAAGAAACTGAAGAAAACAAGGGGTGGTCGAATCATTTTTTTTCCGCGACTGTATTCTGAAACACTGACTTCCATCGAATTATTCACCTTTATTGCATTCTGCTGGTGCACTTTATTCTATTCTGGATCCACTGACTGGTAAACAAAGAGAACAGAAACAACAAAAAGAGAAAGAAAGAAGGGAAATATGTAATGAAGGTAAATGGAATAGAAGCTGAGAGGTAGAGAAATGGTACCAGATGTGAATAGATGTAAGTAAAGGAATGCTACAGTAAATTTTAAGTCGGTTTAAGCTACTGTTACACCCCGCTGACAAGCAGATGGCTATGTGGGTTGTGTGTCTGCATGGGTATGTATGCAGTGTGTTTGTGTGCATGTGTGTGTCCGTGCTACAGAAGTGTGAGCTCAGCAGGTTACTCCCTGTCTGGTCGGTGCCCAAGGGTTTGACAAATAGGATCTGGCCCAGTGGTGCTGCTTATTAGCAACATTTGTATGGGACCTCACCTGTGTGTGCGCGGCTGTTTGTGTGTATATCATTTAACATTTGAATGTGAACTGGGGAGCTCACCTTTGCTAGACTTGCAGTCAGCATTTCTCACATGCAGACGCACACCTCAGTTTGGCGAGCAGCTAATGTTCCCTAATGCCTGTGACTGCAGCACTGCTCACAGAGATAAGTAACTCCTCTCTAGATCACCGTTTCATGATGACTGGAGAAATGTTAGGTATACCTCCAGGATAGTGCCGAGGAGAGACAGGTTGAATGTAAATGGGGATAGTTGGCTTGGATGGTACTGCACTTGTACTAAACAGTTTAAGAAGTGTAAAAGTACATTGAATAGATGGTTTTTGGGACCAATTTTGTGTCACTGGTAGCTGCATGTTTTTATTGCATCACCCCAACTTCAACAGGAGTTGCACTTACATGGACAATACATCATCAGGTTGAACTCAGTCTGGTTAAAGATTACAATCCAACTTTAAACAAGTGGTGCCAGGCACAACAAACCACGCCCCTTGCACGTATTACGCCCATTATAAGTAAATGGGAAGATTTAAAAAATACAAAAAAATTTTGAATTTTGACCAACTGTTCCCAAGATGTAATGAGATCCACTCTAAGGCACTGGCAATCGGACTTTCCGGATTGATAACTTTCAAAATAATTAAGCTATCTAAATGCTATTTCAGGGCATGAAACTATAACTTGTTACCTACATCTTGCAGAAAACCCCATTTAATTTGGTTCAGTGGTCATGGAGAAATGTGGATCTTTGTAAAGCATGTCATGGGTTCGTTTCTTCCAAGTCTGGCATCCATATGAATAAAAATATTTTGCTCACAACTGACAGGGCAACTAACAAACAGAAAACAGAAAGCCAAAAAGGAGGAAGAGCTCAATCCAGTCTTCCATGAGTTATTATTATCTTTCTTTAATCCTTCATTTTCGCACCTTACCAACATTTGCAAAACTCAGAAGTCAGCTTCCTTTTTGATGCAATTCATCATTCATTTCATTGGTTGAAAATGAAAAGAAACAAGCAGTCACTTGATCAAAAGAGGTATTTTTGTGCCAAAACACAATGAACAACTTCGTATTTATAAGGCGTGAACAAAATGGACAACGCATGTCCTTACAAAACTTGGAGGGAAGGCACCTCTGACATGCTTTACAAAGATCCACATTTCTCCGTGACCACTAAAGCTAACTGATGGGGTTTTCTGCAAAATGAAGATAAGTTATAGTTTCATGCTCTGAAATTGCATTTTGATTGATTCACTATTTTTAAAGTTATCATTGCAGAAGTCTGATTGTAATTTTTTTGGGACATATGGTACAGTTAATTTGGTATGAATTCAACATATTGTGACAGGCTATTGTAGATCAGAAATTACAGCTGATCTTTAAAGTCATCTGAGCCAAATTCAACAATGTTTTTTTGCTGAATTTTAAGCCTTTGTGTCATTACAACCATTTTTTCAAAGCACCGTCACTTTTACACATTTATGACACAGCTCAACCGCCTTGTTACAATGAAATGACAACCAAAGTCTTTTTTTCCTGGGTTTACCTGGCTGTGGATGGTGTGTTTCACACTGTGGGTCTGATTATCTTTAGAAAAAACGGAGGAAATTAAATAATCAGTTGAAGCAAAGGCCGGGGAGAAGGAAAAGGCTGAATACAGCTACCATTAGGTTAATGAGGTATGAAATGAAATGTATTTCTTAGCCTGCAGCCCACATCCCCCTAAATATCAGCTAACACGGCTAATGAACTTTACTCTGTCATCAATTACCTGTAGCCATAATGGCCTGGTAGGATTTTAATATGGTATGTAAATGTGGAGTGAATAAGAAAAAGAAATAGAGACGTCGCCCTATATGCAGCGTGCTGTGTGTTTAAAAGAAAATTATTAAAACATAAAAACCACATTAGTAAATACAAATTGCAATATGTTCATATTCTTCATAAATAAATTACTGACTTCACAGAAATTCAGATGTAAGGAACAGTGCCCTTCAAACAGGAGGAAAATGCAAATATCAAATTACTTCAATCAGCTTCACTCAATGGCAAATCATCTGTTTCATTAAATGTGAACTTTGTTTTTCATGGTTATTTGACTGAGACAAATAACAGTTGTTTCACACAGTGGGTTTGTGTGAGAAAAAAATCCCCATTTTTTAAGCATCACAAGAAAACAGATTGTGTTTTGGTGAGTAACAGCAGTGGTTTTCAGGCAGTGGTGGCTAAAGAAATAAGAAAAATGGCTAAATGAAACCTCGCTGCTTGTGGAAACATCTCCACCACCACTCGGCTGCTGTCACATGGTCCTGTATTACCTATGTAGCTGGTGAGGTGTTTGGCTTCATACTTCATTAAACTAAACTCCATGTGTAAAACCCAGAGGTGGAGGCAACTAACCTCAAGTGTAATGAGCTGAACAGGACTAAACTCTGTTACCTGTGACATCTGGAGCACCTTTATCATCTGCTTTATGTTCTTCCTGGAGTCCTGAAAGTGTCTGTATCTCACTCTGGGCCACTTGGCAACTCTGAAGATCATCCAATCACATGAGGGCAAGAAAACAGAAATGACTGATTGGTTACAGGGCACACAGTCACTTTTCCAGCACCTGAATATGGCTTTCACACCAGCGGGGCTCCGGGCTGGTTCACATTCACGCCAGGAGAACAATGTGTTGGCTGGTTCTAAATTCTGAACCTGAAAAGTTGGTTCTCAGCTGGAAAAAACCAAAAGGTGGTTATTCCTCATAAAACATGACATCATCACTGGTGTATTATATTCTAGACCAGTGATTGTCAACTGGTGGGTCGCAACCAAAAAGTGGGTCACAAACCTGGTTTCAGTGGGTCACAGACCTTTTTCTGGGCTAAAAGTAATGTTAATGAACTAATTCTGTGCTAGGGATGTAACGATTGGCCATTTTGGTGCTATGATTATAATCAGAGAAATAATCACAGTTTTACAATTACTACGATTATTTTGCAGGGGTTTATACGTGGGGGTGCGGTCTGTACTGTTCAGACCGTATGTCCCTTTGCAAAGTGAAAGTGAAACTTAACATGCGTTACTATGTCTCCCACTGTTGTGAAGCTCATTTACCTTTTCCCTACCTCCTGAAACTCTGCTAACTTTCATTTGAGGGGGCAGGACATTTGCTTAAGGAGGCACACAGAAATACATCCATCCCCGAGACAGACGGTCAGCTTATTCCTTTTCTTTCATTTTCACTCATGGAATGTTGAATGCAGCATGTGTACTGTTGCTTTCGTTCCGTGCAGGAAGTGCACTTTGGCGTGTCTTTGGTTCCGCTCTTAATCTACTATACTTAATGAGACGGTTTTTGGCAGCCTTGGTGATTAAATAACCGTGACATTTAAAATTGCGATTAACCGTAACACCATGACATTGTTACAACCCTTTCCTGTGCTTTATTTTTTATGGAGCTGAGCGCCGTCCATTCACACTTCCCAACAGTAGGTGGCGGTAATGCGCAGTGATTATAATAAACACCAGACATTTCAAAGCATAAAAGCAGACCCAAAAGTTTCTCCTCATATCATGGCGATACGCAGGTATGACAACGACTACACCGGATACAGTTTTAACTATGGGACTGAACATCAAACTTACTGTAAATATCTATGTGGAAGCAAGTTTAATCTTTTAAGCTACTTATTATTTTCTGTCAAAGTCAGTATTTGTTGCTGAGGAGCCTGGTATTAACATGGGTATTGGCTCCAACTTTAGCTGATACAAACTGTTGGAAAATGTCCTATCTCTTAGTATCAATTTGTCTATTAGGTTATTAGTAGAAATTGACCTTTTTATTCATTCATTCATTTTCCAAAACCAGGTCCCTGGGGTGCTTTATTTCCTGCTTGTCTTCATAATCTAGAACAGTGGTTCTCAACTGGTCCGGCTTCAGGACCCACTATCACCCCTTAATGACAAGCCATGACCCAAATTAATTAAAGATAAACTTTTTAAATTAATTTCATAAACAGATGGTGTGTTTTGAACCTTAGATAATACAGAATTTCAAGGTATGAAAACACAGAAGACAAGTTTAATGATGAACCAAACTGGCCAGCAGGTGGTGTTGATAAAGAGGGAAATATTCCCTTTGACACAACACTAAGTACATTTGAACCAAAACTAAGGTCAAAATTAAAATGTGCACTCAGTTAAAAATTACAAGTGCATTCAGTCACGTTTTGTAGCATTGAACACACTGAGGTTTTTGTCCTCAATGCAGTTACTGATTAACTGCTTTGAGTTTGATCAAATTAATTAACTTTGTGATCAGTTTAAGTCATGTCACTCCTAATCAAATGAACACAGTACATTTTGGATATGGATGAGGCATTATTAGAGTATTTTGGGGGGTTAAGGTGGGGTAATATTAGCCTGGCCAGCCATCTGTCTTTCTAAATGAGAAATCCGTCTGGAATCGCAGGCCTTGAATCCAAATACGAAGGCGGGACTAACAGGCGCCAAGTAAACCAATCACAGATAAGACGGATGTGATGCTTTTGTAAGAGAAATTTAAGAATACAGGGTGTAATCTGTAATTCAATCCTTATTTTTGAATCAAACAACCGACAACAGTTGTAAAGACATTTGTGGACCGGAAAAACTCCCGCTCCCCAGATTTGTGATTGGTCTGGTATAAAATAGATAAATAGCGCATATTTCACAGCAACTGGCCCAATTTCAAACTATTTTCTCAATATGAATACACTGAGAAAACCGGACAGCTGGCCAGGCTAAGGTAATATCAGCTGATTAAGTGGCACATAGCTCTTTCTTGCTTTAAACTATTGGTACTAAATTAGCCTCTAAAAACCCACTATCACTCCACCCTTTATTATCTAATGAGTGCCTCACCAAGGGCCTTGAATCCTGCTTATTTTCAACTGGAGATCTGGGTTCATCCTTTAAAAAAGCACTACTGTATGCTCTTTCATGTCTCTGAAACCTCCTTAAGCACAAGGATGAAAACACACAGACTACACACTACACAAACAGAAATTGCCATAAAATCCAGTTGGACTGGAGTCAGATTTTCCCTTTTATTTTTCTGTCTTCTTTATGGCTGATTTTGCTCTCAGTCATATTTCTGAAGCCCAAACAAAAGTATGTGAAGAGACGTTAAGTTGAAGTTCAGTTCAGTTAACAACAGTTCGTACCCCAAACCCGTTAAAGCATCACAGCGTAAATACAACATCTTTCATGACACTCGCCGTAGTTTAAAGTCTGTCTCCACACATTCCAGTCTCTTTCTCCTTTTCGTTCTCATGTCTCAACTCCCACCACTCTGTTTTCCACTTCTTTTTTCTTTGACACTAATACACAGTGAAAACTGTTGCGCGCTGGACTCCAATGTAGCCGACAGTCATCTCAAATAAAATCATGCATCATTTTTTTCTGCTATTCCATTTCACTCACATCCTGCCAGACTCACAGCCAAACAAACACGGATACAAAGTGCTGCTGAAACATGACTTCTGCTATGTGACATGCAGTGTTGGGAGTAACATATTACAAAAGTAATGCATTACAGTAACGGCTTGCCTTTAGCTGTAACGCAGTAGTGTAAGGCATTACTAATAAATTTTCACTAATATTTTACTCAGTGCATGTTCAATAGCACTTGTGTTACAACACACTTTTCACCCATAACTGAAATGTTCAAATGGAAAAAAAAAAAAAAAAAAAAAAAAAAAGACTGCAAAACCAGAAT
>JAPQRP010000018.1:26647137-26670170 GCA_037367295.1 Apogon hyalosoma
GGGTATGTAAACTTATGATCAGGGTCATTTGGATAGTTTGTGTTGTCAGTAGGATTTAAAAAGAGCAAACACATTAGTTTGATGAGAAATGGATTCACCAAACCACTAACCATCAGTGAAAGAACAGTTTAGGGATTATCATTCATATTCTGTGAAAAATGGACAAAGAATCACAAATTATCCTGGGGTATGTAAACTTATGAGCACAACTGTATATGTACCAAGTTTGAAGTAAATTTAAACAAAAGTAATATTTGTATAGACATTTGAAATTTCACTCATTCTAAGTAAATGGTGAAAAAATTGATTTTAAAAATTCATCAAAACATTTTTCTTTGACCTACTGTTCCCAAAATGTAAACGCATCTATTCTGGGTTACTGACAATCTATAAACCCAATTTGGTATGAATTCAGTTAGTAGTTTTGCTGCTAATGTGTTAACAAACAAACAAACAAACAAACAAACCGAACCAAAAACAATACCCTTGCCTCCCCTTTGGGGGGGTGGGGTAAAATTTTGGATTATTATTTAAAGATTATATGATGCTTATTATTTCACTGGTCTGGCCCACTTGTGATCACATTGGGCTGAATGTGGCCCCTGAACTAAAATGAGTTTGACATCCCTGCTTTAGAAGCTTCACAACCAAAACATGGAAATGATATGGTGACGCATTTGACATGATGACATCACGGAATCGATGAGTGGACCTGTAAAGCAAACAGAGTAATGATTCCAAGGAACTGAGCTACTACGAACCGGTTCTCTACAAAAACCAGTTTTCAATTCCCGTCCCTATTTCTGGTTAAAAAGTTGAGTTATGCTGGAGATTATTTGCCAGATATGCGTCTAAGTCTGCACCTGCTGCATGATGCTATGATGATAAGTGGCTACTGAGACGCTTCACTCTCCCAGGAAATGTTTTCATCAGATTTATTTGACAGTGTGGCCCCTGGTTTCGAGAGACGGGCCATTTGGAAGTCTGCCACGGCTATATCTGTCAGAGCACTTTCAATTTTTCACCCCCGTGCAGTTCATTCGTGGTTAATTTTTTTTTCAGGTTCTCATGTCTCCGCTGATGAAAAGGCTTCACTCCTTGTGCATTTTTTCTAACATTACATATAAATCCAACCGGGGGGACTTTATCCCATGGTTCCATCAAACTGTAAATCCAGGAACACTGATATCAATGAAGCCTCAGGAGATTTAGAAATTCTCAAAGCTGCACTTGAAATGAGACTTGGGATATTTTTGTTAACAATCTCTGAGAATGAGATTGTGTGGGATATTTGTCAAGTGTCTGTGATGACTCTGACATTAAACAGGGGGATTTACCTGCTGTTTTATGTTTCAACACTCACCTATAGTCACTTAATCTGGGTAGGAGCTCCTCTTTAGGATGGAAAGATCAAGATGAGCTGATTTCTTTATCTTATGAGCACATTGGGGAACATTCAGTACTTACTACATCTGGTATAGAACTATCCCCTCATGATCCTTCAGGAGAGACTTGAGGAAGTAGCTGTGGTGGAGAAGGCTTGGGCAGTTTTGCTAAATCCCACCACAATCAGCGGAAGGGACTTAAAATACATGCACTTCTTTCAGAACTATATGGCTATACACTCCCATTCTGAATTAAATGGGTCAATACACTGCAAAAAGTGATTTTCAAGAAAGGGAAATTTACTTATTTTGGAGGATATTAGTCTGTTTTTTGTTCCAGTTTTAAAAGCTGATGGAAAAAATATCATGGCAGGGCAAGAATGTCAACCTTGTTTTTAGAACATATATCTTCTCTTTTCTAGGTCAGAATTTGCAGGTTATTTTGAGTACAAATGATCTAGAAATGAACTCTAATAATGTGCAATGCAAGCAACCAATGCTTTGCCACACGTCCAACCAGTGTTTTCTCCTTATTTTAAACAATAATCTTAATGCATTTTTTTCTAAATTAAGACACAGTGACAAAACAATGTCAACATCTTTATTGATCAGCATCGCAATCTGTGTTGTTCCAACATAATTCATAATATATCATACTGTATTCATAGTATCATTAGTGTTAAGAGTAAAGAGCTGTGAAGTTCTTCCAAAGATGTCAATATATTGGATTGTAAAGATATGAACTGAGTGTATTTATGTGGCCACTAGAGGGAGTAGTGAGTCACTCTGCCTGTCTTTCATGGTGAGGAAAACTAGCACTAAGGCTGAGTCGAGAATGAAAACCGATAAGAAACTATTTTCTTACCAGCTTTGAGCTATAATTATCATTAGAGTGTTGGGGTGAGAACCATAGTAAACAACTTTCAGAGTGTCAAAGGAACGAAGCAACAAAAATAGAAGCCAACTGGTCACAGCTCTAAATGGAAAGAATGGAGTTTGATGCTGAAATGGCAGCGTTTTCTTCTACACGGGTGAGTTTGATTCTGAGGCTTATGAAGGTATAAAGTTACTATGGGATGTTATTATGTTTGCTAAGAAACTGTGACAGTTCTGACCTTGTTTGCTCGATTCTAAACAGATGTTTAGTTCAGCTACTGACAACACAAACCGATCAGAAAACCGGTGATTTATGGTTTTACTGTGGCTGTTTTCAGTCTAAAAACAGAGCTAAGCTTACAGAGCTCTAATGTAAACTATCAGCTGACGCAGCATGCGAACATTATAAGACACAGTGTTATTTTGAGCAGCTGTTAAAATAAGCATCTGTGAGTTTTAGTTTGAAGAAGAAAACTTGATCCCATAATACAGATGTGTGGAAACAATGAGCTTTATACTTTATTCAGTGACTGATACAGTCTGTGGAGACATGGTGTTGATTCATTGGTAGTTTTGGTCTTAATTGTGTTCTGGTACCAGACTGACTACTGCTGGTAAGAGTTTGGATTACTAATACTACACAGAACCACCTTAAAGTGTATTTTTTGATTTTGATTGGTACATTTGTTAGCTAAAAACATTTGGAAACTGGTAAAATAAATCAATTCCCTCTCTCCCTGTGGAGATGCAAATCTGCAAATCTTTTCATAGCATCTTTAAAAATAAATATATCTAAAAAAGGGTGAGCACACACAAGGAATACAACCTCTGCTGGAAACAAACGCGCTATAATTGTCATTCCAAATGGATTTCCTTGTGTTTGTATGACTTGGACCTACATCTGTGTGTGTGCAGTCTAACCATGACTGAGCAAAAATCTGAAATGTAAATGTTGTGAGAGAAGATATTTCAGCCACTTGGGTCTTTAGCTCTTCAAAGGGTTTCTGTTCGAGGGTTTCGACTTTTTCAGGTAAGGGATCTGTGGTTTATTTAGAGTTGTTAGTTGTGGTAGATACGTTTAGGTTTGGGTTGCTAATGTATTTAGACAGTGGAGGTCGTCATAAGCACTGTGTTATTTGAGGAAGGATGGGGGGGGTGGCGGGGTGGGGGTACCATCACTCTTAGTCAACTACATGACCTAAATGGTAACCAGCCATCAGTGGTGCAAAGAGTCCAAGTAGAGGTTCATTATGGGATTTTAAAGGTCAATATAACAGTTGTTTGTAGCAGGAAAAAGCTGATTAATCAGATAAGATATCCCTAAAAGTTTGATCCTGAAAATGCATTAGCACATCCGAAATTCACATCGTTGACTTTCTTAGACAGTGTTGAACTCAGCATGAGATGGAAGCAACTTCAATTTTGATGTCCAGAAGGTTAAGTGGGTCACGTAAATGCAAAGATTCAGGACATACAGATAATTGAGATATTGTTTCTCTCTGACCTTATAAATAAAAAAGCCATGCAAATTTAAAAAAAAAAGAAATAAAAACAAATAGGTGATAAAAGAATAAAATATAATACAGTATAAAGTGTTTATTATTATTATTATTATCATTATTATTACCTTTACTTAACCAATCACAGCCATATATCCACACTAAAAATATACATAAAACACAATAAAAGTCAGTTCTAAAACCATACATAAAACACTAACACAAGAACATGCATACAAAACACCACCATTATTTTAAAAGGTACTTAAAGTATAACAACAATGTTCCTTAAAAGCATCTCAAAGCAGAACCCGATTCAGTCTATTGGAAAAACGTCTACATCTGGATTGATCCATTTCCCATTCATTTAAAATGGCTTTGAATGTATTTAAAGAGACCAGTTTGTTCGGTTTAATCTCCTTCTGTAAGGTGTTCTGGTAGTGGGAGCTGTGTTCTGTTCTGTTCTATATGTAAGTCTGTTTACAATGTCAGTGATGGTGCAAAACAGCAACGGTTATGAGGTGAATAATGGATCAAAACGCCATCAGATGTAACAGTAACAGCAGCAGGTGTGACCACAGTGCAATAATTGTCCCTGGTTTTGGTGAAAAGCGTGTGAGTAAACTGCGTAAACCATTTTAATTACTGTAGACAGACTAAAGACAGTGTTTAGAAACACATTTGTAATAAGGAGAGAAGGAGGATAACAGGATGAAACTGTAGAATTAGAAACGATAGATACGACGTGCATGAATCACGCTGAATGTGTCTTTTCTTTTCAGGAGGATATGGAGAACAAGGCCATGTATCTGAGCACATACGAAGAGAGAGAGAACGGCTCCATGTACGAAGAGGCCTACGACGGTCGCAACCTGTCCAAACTCAACCTGTGTGATGAAGGTGAGACTGAATGCCATCAAGTACCTGTACATCCACACTAGGGGTTTAGGAAAGTTTCAGAAATACACTGCGAACATTCCAGTGCATGTTGTACTGACTAGTGTTTGGGTCTGCATCATCACTTCTCAATCAGCGGGTTTACATGACGCTTAAAAACGGACTAAAACTGGACTTTAATGGTTCGTGTAAACGTAGACCGTATGGACTCGTTGAATTCAGTTGTTCCTTTTTTTTTTTAAATTTACCGTAATTTCCGGTTTAAAAGCCACTGCTTTTTGAACACGCTCAAACAATGATGCGGCTAATTTATGTTTTCCGGGCTAACGATTGATCCGGGCTGTCGGAGAAGGAAACAGAGCTGCTGCGCGTAAGCTTGGCATCAGTGAATCGATGGTGAGACGTTGGAGACGGCAGCGGGAAGTGTGGGTGTGGCTTATAGTCAGGTGCAGCCAATAGTCCGGAAAGTACGGTACTTTTTCTTGTTTTTGAGAAAACATAACACAAATACAAGCAGTAATAGAACAAACAGCAGGGGCAGAATCCAACGTTCAGTTAACATGTAGTCCACACTTACATCAATATGCTCATATATCCATATTAATTTTCTTCTTTGTGATAAAGTTTGAGGATTCCCCCCATGGGCACATTGTTATTATACAAAATCAGGCCTTACAGTTGAAACATAGATGAGCCATTTCAACCAATTTTCAGCACGGATATCAATTTCACATTTCAGTTTAAATGTGATTCTCTCCGTTGTGTATATACTGTAAACAACATCAGTCCAGTCATTTATAGTAGCTATGTCTCTTTTCAGTCATTTTCTGGTAAGAGCCTTTGTGCTTGCTACTAACAGTAGTCAGGTGTTTCTTTTTTAACAGGGGTCTGGGATATAAAACAATTATAACGAATGTCATAATATAGTTTTACATTGGGATAAATATCATTGCACTGGGTAATTGTGTTTGAATTGTTATATTTGCTTCCAAAATGCCTCAGAGAATCATTTACTTCCTTTACATCTCACTTTAGAAGAAAAATCTCCCATTAAACTTTAAGGAAATATTGATGTTTTTATCTTAAATCATTATGAACAGGACATCTTACACCTGTAGAGATGTGTCCCAATATTTATGTCCATATAGTGTAGAAACATCAATATTTCCTTAAAGTTTAATGAGAGATTTTTCTTCTAAAGTGAGATGTGAAAAAAGTAGATGGTTAGTTGTGGCAGAAAATTATTAACAGTCAGAGCATGAAAACTATATTAGAAAGTGAGAGGAAGAACATTTAAAATCATAGACATGGATTAAAAAAATATCAGTGTTGAGAGAAATTAAGTAAAAAACATCTTTGTGGCATTTTGGAAGCAAAGATGTAATGTAAACCAAACTAACCAATGCAATGATATTTATCACAGTATAAATAGATATAACAAAACAATATAGTGACATTTGTATTTCTTGTTTTGTAACCCTGTTAGAAAAGAAACACCTGAATTCAGCGTGTCCACATACTTTTGTCCGTATAGTATATTAGCTCGATTGAAATCAAAGATCTAATAGTGGATTTAACTCAACCAGTTAATGCGATTAAAAGTCGATTTACTCCTGTATGTAAACAGATCAGTCGGACCTTGGCACCTGAGCTAAAATGACTCTGACGTCCTCGTTTGTTAATATCTTCAGTGTAATTTTTGCATTTCACAAATTCATCCCGTGGGCCGGATTGGACCCTTCGGCGGACTGGCTTTGGCCCTCGGGCCTTATGTTTGACGCAAGGTAACGACTACAGAGTACAGTTACAGCAGTTTGTCATAATGTGGCGTACATGTAGCTCTTTACACACATTTAGTATTAATTTTCATGAACCCTCCTGCACATGTTCTCAGACTGATCCAAACAGTAACCAATACAGACTCATGTGAACTGCCACACACAGTCCATGCTGTCATCATCTGGCATCAGCGCTCCTCTCTCTGGTCATCTATGAAAGCCAGGAACATCCACGTCCAACATCTGCACAAGTGTGTGTGTGTGTGTGCATGCATGTTAGTGTGTGGTTGTATGTACAGGTGCAGCTGAATGAATCCACAGTTGACCCTCTGGCGTTCTCAGGTTTCTACTCCGGGCTCGGCGAGCTCGGTGGGAAAGACTTAGTGGACATTAACTGAAGAATTTGTTGACATTTACCAGGAAGTGGACAATGGCCTCACACATCAGAGACGCCTGTTCACATTCAGAGTCACTAATCCGCCGACGTTTTCACACCTCGTTCAATTAGGGAAACTATTTGTGTGAAACCATCCTGGTCATTTAGGTGGAAGGAATGAGGAAAGCACAAGACTCTGACTCAGAATGGGTGGTGGGGTCACAGATCCCTCAAAGTATGATTAGGGATGGGAACTGATGAGAATTTATCGATTCCAGTTCCATTATTGATATCACTTATTGATTTGATTCCCTATTAGTTCTCATTGGATCAGGGAATAAACTGTAGTACATATGGCTTTGTTTGCATTAACTCTTTAATGTTAAACTTGCACAGACATTTTGGATTTGATTAGAACTAACCTCCTAAAGGGTTTTAAAGGTGTAGTTAAAGGAGTGTTAGATGTACCTGCTGCGGCCTCTGAGCCTCGTTGTCATCAACATGTAATTCTACGACATTGAGATTATTTATGAACAATAGTAAAAGCAGGCTGACACAGTGAAATGACGCTAACGTTAACAGTATTGATAGAACCAGGAGGAGTTAAATGTTAGAGGCCTTGCTATAGGCTCCGCCTCCAGAGTCCCCGCCCCCTTTGTTAAGCAGTCAATCCAAGACGTTCCATAGGTGCAGTTTAATGGGCTCTATGCACAGCTCCACTACTTTCTGAACTTCAGGTGGTTTCTTTATTTCCTGTCTTTCATTATTGGACACACTGATTAATCCAGGGAAAAAAAAATGAGCCACCTGAAGCTCAGGAGGTAGTGGAGCTGTGCATAGAGCCCATTGGATGCTGTTGTTAAATGTTTGTGCATGTTGGAGGTATTTCCCCCTTTGTCGTAATAGCAGCTCTTCAACCGTTGTAAATGGCCTCAGTGTCGTCTTTACTGGTGAAATACAACCAGACTTCAGAGGCTTCTCAACCAAAATGCAGAAATGATGGGATGACACATCTGACATGATGACATCTCCAATTTGACAAGTGCAATCGTTAAGTAAACAGACTAACGATTCCGAAGAATTGAGCTTCTTGGAACCGGTTCTTGATTCCATCCCTACTTTTCTGTGTCCTTAATAAGTTAGCGTTGACATTCTCGGTTCTCATCCCTAAACATGATCCAACTATGATTCACTGATGGGTTAGAAACACTGTGAATCAGGTTGTATTGGAATTCTTTTCTGTTGTTATGAACGTCTCCTTCACATGAAACTCTCCGTCATCATCTGTAATTACAGGAACTGTAATTATAACAGCACATTATGGTTAATTAGACTATCATTTGTTACTGTTTGTGCATAGATTAGAGCCTTGAAAGCTGGTGTTTTGTTTTGTTTGGGGCAACAAGCTGTGCTCGCACACATCATTTCACCACTGCCTGCCAATTACACAGACATGTTGTTTATGGAAGCTGTAGCGCTTTGAAAGCAGCGTGTATATTTGATTTGGAAAGCTGAAGTAAAAGAAACAATACGCTGTCCATGTAAATTCCCTAATTTCACCAAAACACACAACCAGTGCCAGTACCTGACTCACACTGATCCCCCTGGAAATAAACAGACTGAGACTATGTGTCAAAATGGGTCGATTTTATTTGCTGCATCTCCAAGTTTACTAATAAAATAATCCCCGTCTAATCTGCCAGTTGGGTTCCGTCTCTTTGTCCAAACAGCGTGTTCTGCTGACAACAGACCGACGTCTCAGACAGAATATACAGATGTGATTTCCTGTGTTTACAGCATCATGACGGATGCATTTTATCTCTTTTCCCCTTAAAATATAATTTGGAAAACCTTTACTGTACAAACAAACCTTTGAAACGCTAACATTTGTTTGTTAGAGTTCTTCCTTTGTACGTTTTTCTTGGCTGTTTGCATAGAAAATCATAGAAACAAGCAAAATCCACAGTGCATTGTACGGAGATGTTACGATTTGATGCTCAGTATGATTGTGCACTTTAATAAGGAGCAAGAAAAGTGATGCCTTAGATTCAGCTTTAGAGCTTTTTTCTGTAGAACTGACTGTTTGGACCAAGGGGCAAGGACCTCAGCCCCAAAATGAAGCCAGTGCTTTAGTATCTTAAGGTGTAATACCACTGATGGCCTCTAGATGATGCTCTAATCAACTTTCACTGAAATTCTCCTTTAACAAGTGGTTCCAGACACAACAAACCCCGCCCCTCGCACGAATTATGGTTTATTTTGGCATGGATCCAGCTGATGTCATCATGTCTATGCATGTGCTGATGTCAGCAGATCAGCTGCCTCTATATATGTGCCAAGTTTGAAGTAAATTGAAACAAAATGTATGTTTATATAGACATTTGAAATTACATCCATTGTAAGTAAATGGAAAAATGTTTTGTTTTTTTAAAAAAATCATTAAAAAAAATCCCAAAATGTAATCAGATCTATTCTGGGTCCCTGGCAATATATAAACCCAATTTGGTGTGAATTCACAAATAGTTTTACTGCTAGAGTGTTACCAACAAACAAACAAACCGAGCCAAAAACAAAACCCCTTGCCTCCCCTTAGGGGGATGGGGTAAAAATGCTGTCACAAATATTTCTCCAGGGGTGGTTTTGGTTTCATTTATTTTATTTGGAATCTCTGATGAGGGAGGTAGTTGTATATTTAAAGTTTTTCTCTGTTAATCAGCTCTTGGGTTGAATAGAAGCTTAATCGATGGCTGTGTCAAGCTTTGATTGACAGGTTTAATTGACAGCCCACTAGCTTGCAGGACTTTCAGAACCTGAACCCTTCAATTAATAACACACATTTTTCCTGACAAAGAGCTCAAATTTAGTTCTTGTTTATACCATTATTACCATAGACTTTGCTATGCAGTGCTTGATGAAATTAGTTTTACTGAGTCAGTACGCTAGCACTCAATATAAGGTCATCCATGACCCCTTGTGTTCCAAATGTGGTCACATCTGGCTCTGAAATGCCAAAACAATGATGGCCAAAATGGAGAACTGGAACTTCAGAGGGAAATGGGTGATGTCACAGTTATTCGATCCACGAAAACCCCTGGATCATCCACCGGATCCCCTGCAACTGCTCTAAGCATGATAAAAAGAATAACAAATAAATCTGTGTATACTATATACGTAGAATTACTACATAGAACTATGAAAAAAGTGAATATTACATCGATAAGTCCTCAGGGTTATTGAGCCTTTGCAGAAAGAACAGCCTGAGTCTACTTGGACAGATATTAAAGAAAATGCACAGATTTATGATCATTTTGAAATCACTGATGTAATTTTTCCAACTTCAGCATATAAAAAATACAGAACCATGCATTTTTTACACACTATTTTGCTTATTTCAGTGTAATTTAATCTTAAATACCACTACACACCCACCAGACCTTTAATTTGCAGCCTTTTGCAATTTTATAACATAAGATACTAGAACAGAGATGGACTAAGGTTACATGTGCCGCTCTAGTTTTAACCCATAAAGACCCAGTGCTACTTTTATGTCAATTCCCAAAATGAAACTTGCTCTAATTAACCTTTAAGTGATTTATCACCATTTATTTATAATATTATCCTCTGTATTGTCTATTTTATCAGAATAAATCAGGTATTTTTCTGTATTTGATTCACTGATCTTGTAGATGTTCATAAAAGCTTCGATTAATGTTGAGGGTTATTACATTAAAAACAGAGAAAACTGCAGAAAAAGTTACTTTTTCAGTAAAATTTATCAATAACTGAACATAAATCAAGAATTTCCATCCACTGTCACTGATCCAACTCTATGGGTTTTACTGGTGAATCAATGTTGTAGAAGGTGACTGTGTTTCCATGGTAACTACAGAGCCTCTGAACATCCAAATGTGTCATATCAGATGACTGTGAAAAGATGACAAACTGTGTTTTACACCAATTATTTACATGTATTGACAGGATTAGTGGATGTTTTGGTCGGTGGTGGATGTTTGGGTCTTTATGGGCTAATCTAGTTAAATCGTGATGAATTAACCCAAAACATTAAGAAAGTAAGAAAAGTCGACTAATTTCACATAAAGGCTGAAGGAAGGAAGAATGTTCACCCACAGCCGTTACCCTAATAGTTCTCATTTATTCAATCTTAAATAAAGTAAAAGAGGTTTTGTGGTTTTCAGTGGAGTTAGGAGCTGGCAGGTATCATCCAGGCAGTGTCCATCTGCTCTAATTACCTTCAGCTCTGACATCAGGGCTGTGATCTTCACGTTGGAAGTACAGTAAACAAAGCGTTTCCCAAAATGTCAAACCATTCCATTACTGGAGTGTTTTTGCACACAAGGATGGAGACCGAAACGTCAGAAGGCAGAAAAAAACGATGTGATAATTTGTCCCCTAAGCCGCGGTGCAGGTTGTACTTTCCCGTCTGCTTTTTCTTGAAGGTGTTTGTGCTGTGTGTAGGTGTTTTGTCTTTTCCTTGAAGTGTGTGTGTGTTGCGTAGTGCAGCATGTGTTGAAGTCATGAGGCGGACCGGCTCTGAGTGCCATTTGTGTTTCTATACATTCCATCCATGTGACACACACATCTAATCCAGCTGTGTTTGTTTTACGCTCTGCGACTGTGTGTTCTTCATCATCGAGGGGAAGTGTGTATATGTGTGTGTGTGAGCATCAGCAACAATCCACTGACAGATTGTCACGCTCCAAATGAAACCATGCTGTTTGAGGCCGCGCTGCAAACGCACGGTGTATATTTAAAAGTCAGACTCGAGACCATTCACAGGAAGATGGAATGACATTATATAACCCCAAAATATCCCAGAGGGCGTCAGATTTATCATCAGGTCACGTGGACGTTGTGATTGCATCTGCTTGTTCTTATTAGGGTTGGGTTGATGCTGATAGTCATCACAATGCTGAGCCCAGAGTAATTACTGAGGCTAATTTTCCACATTGCATTGGAAGCAGCTTAGGCTAATTATCTGGCATGTCTTCAGCGCCTTCCAATAATTGATTACTTTTGTCTGATTAGGTAATAATAGCCATGAAAACAAGACAACCAGATTGCAGAGATCGCAGACCCTTGCTCCCTTAGATCATGTTTACCACGCTGAATAATTAGGTTAAATTCTCATTCACTTCCATTAAAAGAAACACGTTTACTGTACGCTGTCGATATATTCCTGTACAACATACTCCAGGATGTGGATTCGTGTTCCTGTCAGCGGTTGTGGCATCATAGTAGATGTGATTTCAGCATCAGCGCCGTCACTTTTATTATTAGACACTGGATGCATCATAGTTTTATTTTTATGTGGTTACAAACACCTGTGAAATATAGAATGATTACAGTCGTCATGTCTACCGAAACTGTCAGCAGTTTAAAAAAAAACCAAAAAAAACCAACATATTTCCTCAGTTCTATTTGTCTGATCAGAAGAAAATCTCTAACTTAACCTATGAAATATAGTACATTTAGAAATGATAGTTTCTCATCTGGATTATCTTCAAGAAAGTAATCAGGTTGATGGATACTCATGCAACATCTACGTCATTTTTTTCAGAGTTGAATCTATATTCAGATTATTTGGAATGTCAAGACCTTTATTTGTCCACGGGGGGCAAATCTTTCTGCCGCAGTAGCAATTTAACAATAGCAACAATGACAATAACAGTGAGACGCAAGACGACGATCACGTGAAAACCGGTGGTGCAATAAAAGCACGTACTTAAATAAAATGTAAAGCACTGGTAAAGCTAGGGATGGCCGAGGGTATGACGGAGAATTTGTGTCTTTTGGTTTTGGCTGGTAGTTGTCAGAGGCAGGTACTGAAGGGCATATAGTATAATATACTCTGAGAGGTGAAATTCAGTCTAGTATATTTGTAGTGCTTTTATTCTCAGAGGTACGAAGGAAAGTTGTGGCTTTAATTGAGATCAGATAAGCCATAATTATAGGAATAAAGTATAAAAGCATAACATCATCTCATCTCATCTGATGTGTGTTTTATAATTGGTCAGAGAAGAAAACAATATTGATGGTTATAAATGTTATGTTTACATTTCCTACTTGCACTAAAAGCCACTGTGACTGCGACGGAATGTGTTATGTTAAAATTTAACACAACAGGTTAACGGTTAATTAAAGAAAAACGTTGAAATTGTTAATTGTACATCCAATGTTACAGTCCATAGCATTCTGACAGTTTGGCCCATGGGACAATTCAGTTGAATCGCCTTAGCCTATGGTGGTAATACACAAGATAAAACTATTGATTGGTGCAGCCGATGAACTGTGGTCATTTCTGTCAAAAACCAACTAATAACATCATGATAGTGTGTATTAGTCAGATCATCGCATTAGAAAAAACATTATTGGCTAAAACTCAGGATATTTACTTTACATGAAAGAGTTTAACATGAATAAGTGACTGAATTCAAAGTAATGATGATAATGATGATGGTAAGTTACAAGGTTTCCTCTTTAACTCATTATTTATCCCCTTTTGTTTTCCTTTGGTTCTTCATATGTTTGTTCTGTTCTTGTTCTGTGATGCACTCTGTGACCTTGTACAGATGCTGCATGCACAGAAATGAAGATGACTGATTCATACTTCACTCCAGCTGTCATTTCACAGTGTCGATGGAGACTATAAATAACACATTTATGCGCTGATGTCTGAAAAGCCAAACTCCTGTTGCTCTGGCTGGGGAAGGTTTTGATTCCGGCAACCTCCCAAAATCTCTTTATCCTTTTGACCTGAAGGGAATGTTCCCTCAGCGTCAGCAGCCTAATCCATGCCTCTCGCCAAGCGATCTGACAAACACAAACAATGTTTATTGTACATAAACAGAGCTGTGTCAGTTTTATCAAGATAAAATCCTAAACATCTGTTCGACCTCGCGA
This sequence comes from Apogon hyalosoma, assembly GCA_037367295.1. Taxonomy (NCBI): domain Eukaryota; kingdom Metazoa; phylum Chordata; class Actinopteri; order Kurtiformes; family Apogonidae; genus Apogon; species Apogon hyalosoma. The sequence goes on from JAPQRP010000018.1 coordinate 26,660,870, forward strand.
CAAGGTTTAAGTAGTGACATGAATTACACTCGCTGATTGTGTGCACTTGTGTGAAGTATGTATGGAATCTGCTTGGTGAGTTGTGTTGTATAAATGTGGCCATGTGTGCATCGTGATGAGTTGCATTTTTCTTCAGACAATATGTACAAGCCTCCCATTTACTTCTGCAGGATAAGAAATGAATCCTGTATGTTTTAACCGCATTAACCAGGGGTGCCAAACATACAGCTCATGGGTCAAAACCAGCCCACTAAAGGGTCTAATCTGGTCCATGGGGTGAAAAGTGCAAAAATGACTCTGAAGATGTTCAATCAATCAATCAAATGTTATTTATATAGCGCCAAATCATAACAAAAGTTATCTCATGACACTTTTTATATAGAGCTGGAATAAACCAGACTCTTAAAGGAGTGATATTTTGCTTTTTTAAGTGGAATTATGCATTTTCAAACATTTCTGTGGTCTCCATAAACTGTAAATGCTCTGCTTGGCTCTGAATTCTTCATTCATTCAACTCCACAGCTCCATCTTCAACCCTATTTCTGTGTAATGACCCCAGAAAGGTGGTTTGGAGCGCTGGCCCTTTAAATGCACATGAGCCACTTAACCCCCCCAAGAGTTGACCTGCTGCCTTGTCCCGTTCAGCCACTTGTATTTGTTAATACAACCAACAACTGAACATTTTAGGTAATCGGGTCGAAGTTTGGACATATTTTCAGTTTTTACTACAACTGCTGCTGATAAACAATTATGTCAAACTGGAGAAATGTTCGTCAGAAGTCTGGACCTTATATGTGCAAATTTTGTGACGTAAGTAGTTGTAAACGTAACAAATTAAAAAGAAATTAGAATGGGTTGTAGAAATCCACTCAATTTTTGCCCAAATGAATATAAAGATAGCTTTGCAGCACCTGGAGAGTTCAAATTCAAACTTTTTGAACTATTAGGGTCCAAATACACAAATATATGAACCACAGACTAATAAAAGAGGGTTTAGATAAATATGAGCCCTTTAAGTTAAATCACTCAAACCCAACAGAATCCTCCAGGAGCAAACACTTGGTGACTTTGGTGAGGAAAAATGTCCTTTTAACAGGCTGAAACCTGGAACAGACCCCGACTCCTGGAGGATGGTCGTCTGCCTTGAGCAGCTGGGGTTAAAGAGAGAGGGTAAAGGACAGAGAAAGAGAGGGGGATGGGGGGAGGGAGTGTAATTACCAAAAGCTAGAACAAATGTCCATAAGCGTTAATACTAGCACTCCAAATACAAGTATTAACAGCAGATATACCACTACTGCAACTGTTAGTACAAATAATAGAGACCTCTACCATCTATGTAACTATATAGTAAACACTATCACAACTATATGAATAAATGAGTGATGATGATGATGATGATGATGAAGGCAGTCCAGTGTGTAAAACATTTTAATTCCTGGGCTCATACAGACCAGTTTGATCTCAAATGGGTCGGACCAGTAAAATAATAGAATAAGAACCTATAAATAAAACCAACTCCCAAATTTTTCTCTTTGTTTTAGTTAAAAAAAAAAGTAAAATTACATGATGAAAAAGTTGACGCTGACAAAAAATGTGAGTAATCTAAACAACCACGAACAACCTGAAAGTTCTTAAGAAGAATAGAATAGAATAGAATGCCTTGATTGTCATTATTTATATGAAATGAGACAACTCTCTTGTGTGTAGTGCAAAACAGTTTAAAAGAACTGTGTAAATATATGTGCAGAATAAAAACAAACATGTCAACCAACCAAGAAACTGTAGAGCTAATACATTGCACTTTGACCCTGGCTGAACACTTAGGATATGTGTTAAATGTATATCCTTTTTTGAGGTATTGTCACTATGATGTGTTCAGTACCCGTATTGCACTTGGATAAAACATGCTGCTAAGTCTGGAGGTGCGGACAATTTTGACAATATTCTGCCTGTTATTAAATGTGTTGTGCCTTTCCACAGCGATCTGAAAGTTGTAAAATCACAATTTTACATTTTTTGCACTAAAGCAAAGAGAAAAATAAGAGTTATTATTTAATAGGTTATTAGGTTATGGTTTTACTGATCTGGCTGCTTTAGAATATTGTGCATATCGGACGTTATGTGGCCCCTGAACTAAAATGAGCTTGAACTCCTGCCATAAACAGACCTGTGCTAAACTCTAATTAGGTCTAATGCATTCATTAGATGTTTGATTGGATTGGAATCTACCATTTTTGCACAGTAACACAAAGCAGGGTGACTATAAATATTATTTCTCTGATGCATTTACTGACTTTGTGCTTACCGCTGCTGTATCCCTGTCGTGTTCAGGTTCGGGTAAACGCCGTCGGAAGCAGGATCAGTGCTGTAGTCACCTGAACTCACTGACAGCCATCAAGTACGCCATCGTCTCCCTCTACATCCTGGTTCTTCTCACCATCTTTGGACTCTGCCTAGCAGGTAGGATACGTCAACAGGTGTGGGTTACAGATCACATCAGACTGTTTGTAATCACTGCTGCAATGTAATAGTCTGGTGAATATGTAAATGTAATGGAAATGTACCGTAGAGCACAAACAGATGGTGGATTTTATGTGGATTTTACATAAACTATAGTATATCACCAGGGAGTTACCACTGTTTAATATATAGATGCATTTAGAACATTTATAGCCGTAATACTAACAAAAAGCACCACTGTTACCCATCAACTGTAAGAACTGTGTAGTTATGACTAGTTTAAGATGATAATGAATCAGACATAAATGTTTACTTCCCAAAAAAAGGCAGTCAATTCTTAGAAAAACCTCCATTATTAGTTTTCATGATACTATTACATAACAGTTTAAGCAATATTTAAGAGGATGTACTATGACATTAGACATATAGAGGTGGTTTTAAGTAAGTATTGATGTAATTTTCTGGTTTACATAAAAACAGTAACAAAATTTCCAAAGTAATGAACCCTTTTATACAGGAATTCATTTACCAGTATTTATTAAAGTCAATGTAAAATTGTGTTTTTTCAGCAGTAATTCCTCTGTATTTACCCACTTGTTTACTTGTGATAATTACTAGTGCAGTAATCTAGCATTTACCAGGTAAGTATCAGTAATTATGGGTCTGTATTAGGGGGATTCTTTATAGGAAAAGACTGTAAAAGCTACATTTCCTGCCGCTTTAAACAGCACCGTGTCTTCAGCTGAAACAGAAAGTGACCCCACCGATCCCCTTTCATTCCCTACATTGGTCACAGTTTGTCAACTTCTCAAGTTTCAGTTTAATAGTCAGGTCTTCATCCACTAAACTGCTGCCACTCGTCTTGTGTTGTTTACAGAGACACCATGAAGTCATGTATGTGTTCAACAGAGTGTATATGAGGCATGTGAATATCTATACATATGAGAAATCTGGAAACAGGAATACAGTGACGAAAAAATGATCTGTACAATTCACTGAAATGTGAGACTGTGGACATCTGTAAAATCAATCACTATATAAGATCATTGGATCGGCCTCCGTTGACTGTTTTATCCACAGCTGAACTCTAAACCCACATTTTATTATCACACAGGACTTTAGTGATTGTTGAGTATTAGTATAAGTGTTAGTATTAGTATCAGTATCGGTATTAGCACTAGTGTTAGTATCAGTATTAGTGTTAGTATTGGTATTAGTATCAGTATTAATATTAGTATCAGTATTAGTATCAGCATTGGTATTAGTGCTAATGTTAGTATGAGTATTAGTATAAATATCAGCATTAGTACTTGTATTAGTATCAGTATTAGTACTAGTACTAGTATTAGTATTAGTATGAGGATTAGTGTCAGTATTGGTATTAGTATCAGTGTTGGTATAAGTATTAGTATTAGTATCAGTGTAAGTATTAGTACTAGTATCAGTGTAAGTATTAATACTAGTATCAGTGTAAGTATTTGTGTCAGTATTAGTATTAACATAAGTATTATTATCAGTATTAGCATTAATATTAGTTTCAGTATTTGTATAAGTATCAGTATTAGTACTAGTATTAGTATCAGTGTAAGTATCAGTATTAGTACTAGTATTAGTATCAGTATTAGTATTGATGTGAGTATTATTATCAGTATTAGCATTAGTATCAGTATAAGTATCAGTATTAGTACCTGTATTAGTATTAAAGTGAGTATTATTATCAGTATTAGTACCAGTATCAGTATTAGTATCAGTATTAGTACCTGTATTAGTATCAGTATTAGTATTAAAGTGAGTATTATTATCAGTATTAGTACCAGTATCAGTATCAGTATTAGTGACTAAAGGGTGCCTACCCTTTAGTCTTGGATGGTGAAGCAGTGAACATGCAGAAAACGTCAGCAGATGAAGCTGCAGAATCCAAAGGGTGACAGAGAATGCACGTTACAGTGTTATTCCTGTGGTTCAAAAGCAGAGCGTCGCGTCTATACTTGATTCTCTGTGCTCTATAATCACTATGACATCAACGTCCCTCTAGGATATAATATAATAAAGGACTTTGCGGTTCACAGAGTACACACATGCACCATAAAACCCTCCTAGTTAGTCTTAGGTAACACTCTGGGATGTGGCTGAAACTTTACACTCCACTCAAACTGTCTGTTCTGGTTTAACAATGGGGAAACACACACTCGCACAGAAAATTAATAATCATTTGAAGCAAAGTCCAGCTCATCAAATCCGCTTTTATTGAGTTTTCTGACTTGGAAATAAACTGAAGGGAGTAACTGCGATACCTGTCGCAAAAAAAATGTGGTTTCGATGCCAGAAGTCACACATATCCTCTGTTTTATGCAACTTCACTCCGTCTTTGAAATAATTTTTCCACGCACAGTGCACATTTGACCTCTGAGTTTCCTAACGCAGCGCTCAGGACATATGTGGCACATTTTAACTTGATTCCCACATGAGGAAGTTGGAATTTGTCACAGCGTTTTGAAGCATGACAAGCCGGGCCTTTTACACACCAGGATAACAGACGGGGATCAGAGAAAGCGTGACCGGGCTTCTAACTGGTGCGGTCCTGTTCTTCTGTGGGAAAGTGAGGCTCGGACCTGCTGACGGAAGGTTGACTTATGCAACTCGAAGCAAGATTTAAGTGATTTTCTATGAGATTTGTAAGACCGTGATAGAGACGCACACACAGGTATCAAGTTCAGCTGGATGAAGAAGTACAGGATGTGGCGTGTGCAGTGCTGCGTTAATGCAACGTTGAGCGAAAAGAGTCGGTGTTTTATGGTTGATCTTAACCCATAAAGACCCAGCGCTACTTTTTTATCTGTTCCCAAGTGATTTTTTTTCCTTTCTTAACTGATTTATGGCCATTTCTTAGAATATTATCCTCTGTGTTTTGCATTTTTTTCAGTTAAAGTCAGGCGTTTTCCGTTGTTGAATTTGCTAATCATGTGAACATTCATACAAGCTCAGATTAAACTTGAGGTTTATTTGATCAAAAACTGAGAAAGCTGAAGAAAAAGTGGCTTTCGGTAAAATCTATCGTCATAGATTCAAGATAATTAACCTGTAAAGACCTAAAGAACCGCCAGCAAGTGTGTACTGATCTGAAATGTTTAATAAGTTTTGATACATTAATCCTATCAATACATGCAAATAATTGGTGTAAAATACAGTTTGTCGTCTTTTTGTGGTCATCAGATATGACCCATTTGGACGTTCAGAGGCTCCGTAGTTACCGTGGAAACGCAGTCATCTTCCACAACATTAATTCACCATGAAGTTTGAGAAGTAACAGTGGTTGTAGACACTTGTTTTATGTTCAGTTAATGATATATATATATCTTTTTTTCTTCAGTTTTCTCTGTTGCGATCTAATAATCTTTGAATTCCCTCTGAGCTTTTATAAACATCTACATGATCAGTGAATTAAATATGGGAAAATACCTGATTTTTGCTATTCAAAAATGCAAAATCCAGAAGATAATATTATGATAAATGGTAACAAATCACTTATTAAATGCTAAAAAAATTGTTGTAGGTAAATCTGGAGCTTATTGTCAAACTAATCATCCATAAATCTATAGGTGGAAGTGGCTTTTATCTACTCCTGAAGCCTAATATGCATTAATAGCTTTTGTCAGTACAGGTAATTTCTAAAATATCCTAATCTGTGTTTTATAATGGAAACTGTACTAGACAAATGACTAACATATGTACTTTTATACCTAATTTCCAAGTCATGAGCACACTTTCTTATGAACGTTCAAACTGTGCTTTTTCGTGCTTTTATGACCAGACTTTAACTTTCTGCTGAAGATCCCGCTGAAGCAAAAACCTCCTTCAGTATATCATATGCGATCAGTAGATGACCAGGGCCTGGATTCTTCACTTACTTTCTGTGGCTGTAGATGCTGTTTCAGGGCTTCGACCGGGCTTAGATATGGAACCACAAACAATACGTCTCTCCAACCTCATGTCCTCCTGTGACTGGCACGAAACGAGTGAAACTGTAATGTGGAAATTTGGACGTGTGAGTTATGGAAATCGGCATGAGCTTGTTTTGTCATATCGCTCACGGTGCAGTAAGAAATTCCAGTCTTTCGAGCTTACGCCGCTGCAGTCCCTCCTCTCGGGTGATTTGGAAAAAACCCTGGCGTGATGCCTCCGTCGCCTCGTGGCCAAGTCGCTGGTGTGTGCGTCTCTATATGAGGAAAGGTTTGGAGGTGTGTCAGACTTTACGGCTGTTACCTTTTGTGAACCCTGCTGTGGCCTCCTTGTAAATGTCAACTCTGCGTTGTTAGGGAGAGAGAAAAGTAGGGATGGGAATCAAGAACCGATTCCCAGTTCCTCAAACCTCTGGAATCACTGGTCTGTTTGCTTAACAATTCCACTTATTGGTTCTGTAACGACATCCCATCAAATGCATTTTCAGGTCATTTCTGGATTTTGGCCTCTAAAGTACAGGTGTCAAATATATGGCCCGCGGGCCAAAACCGGCCCACCAAGGGGTCCGATCCGGCTTGTGGGATAAATTTGTGAAATGCAAAAATTACACTGAAGATATTGACAAGAAAGGCTGAGTAAATTATTTTATTTCAGGGGCCTTATACAGATGAATATGATCTATAGTGGGTAAAACAGGTAAAATACTGTCATAATCACCTATAAATAATGACAACTGCAAATTTTTCTGTTTGTTTTAGTGTAAAAAATAAAGTTATATGAAAATATTTACATTTACAAACTGTCCTTTCACAAAAAATATGGAGAAAACTGAAGAAAACCTGACTATTTTTTTGTAAAATCTATCATTAACTGAACATAAACCCAGTGTGTCCATCTACTGTCATTGATCCAGCTCTATGGTTGTTGATGATGGTGTTTCCACGGTAACTACGGAGCCTTTGAACGTTCAGACAAGACACGTGATGCTATTAAAAAGCTGAGAAACTGCATTTTATATGAATTATTTGCATGTAGTGATAGAATAGGTGGATCAACAGGTATTAAATATTTTAGATCAGTAGATGCTTTAGGTCACCAGAGGCTGTTTGGGTCTTTATAGGTTAAGAAATTTCAGGTTGTTCATGTTATTCACCTTTTTCGAAGGACAGTTCGTTCATGTTACATTTTCATAATGTAATTTTACTGTTATACTCATAATAATAACTTATTTATAGGCTATCATGGTATTATTTTACTGGTTTGGCCCAATTGAGATCATATTGGGCGGTATGTGGCCCCTGAACTAAAATAAGTTTGACACCCCTGGTTTAAGGAATGTTATGAATCTTTAGGTTTTCAGACCTGATACAGATAGAGATGCATTGATACACCAGCTGGATAGAATTCTCAGCCCATATCAGTACTGGTTTATATGATGTGTTACATAATATTTGATGACAACACCAGTATCTCCTTGGAGCCACAGAATCGACTAAATGAAAACTTCTACAGTGTTCCTTTAATACTTCTTAAATCTTAGTGTCATATAAAAGTTGTATGAATCACCAACAGTAATCTGAACCTGTGGCCCACGCTGCTCTGTTGGGCCACATGGAAAGGATTACTGAAAAAAATGCTGCTGGCAAATGCAATCTAAAGAATGCAATATTGCAGCTGCTCTTGGAGTGGATTAATGAAGCTTTAATCGAGGGCTTGGTAAGATTTTCACGTGCCAAAAACAAAGTTGAAATAATCATCGGCAGATTCTTTTGCACGATGGTTTAACCAACGTACCTTTTGGCTCGTCACGCCTCAAAATGAAGCAACTCCTCATAAATACAAGAGGCTGTCCAGCGTCTCACCAGAAAAAGAAACTGATGATAGGAATGTCTATTATCCTGATGCTCTAATGAGCCTCTAAATTTATCTTGAGTCTCCCTGTGGGAATAATAATACTAATAAAATAACAGTACGTCTCTTATTGGCCGTCTTTTAAGCCTGCGTTTGCCAAAATAAGTGACTACAAAAGCAAAAGTTTTCCAGCAGGCGCCTCATAGACGACAAAGTTTGGGCGGTCATTCAACCGGCAGAGACACTGACCGTCATGGGAGCTGAACATCTGACCTTTCAATTACAGAGCTCCCCTCTATCTGCATGGAGATAAGATTAGAAGAATTCTGAACCGATAAGGGAGCTCAAATGCACATGATGAATGGACCGGGACTCATGTGGCTCTTTCATCCTGTGGCTTTTACACTTCCATCATGTTTCTGTTGCTTTAACCACAATAACACTAAGGTATTTGACTTTAAATTCCAAAGGTTTTCCTGTAATTTACACATCACTGCAAGTATTGAAGAGAAGCAGTGCAGGAAGTAACAAGTTGCAGCTCACCTCATTATGAACCACTGGTATTAAATCAATTGACTTACCTGAATATATCAAAACTAGGGCTGTCAAAATTAATGTGTTAATACAGATTAATCCATCGTCATGATTAATCTGATAAAAAATTTGAACACAATTAACCCATCTGCAGCACAGTATGACTCTGAACGTCTCTGCCAACACATTTGGGGCGTTTGTCCAAGTAGAGTTACCGTTGCGCATGAACAAATGGTCAGTTGATCCGGTAGTGACATGCAGTAGAACCAAGCCATAAAGATGGAAGATGATAAACAGCATGTTGGCCCTCTGGATGGAACAAAGAAAGAAAAGAGGACAAAAAACAGTCGACCGACATAACGTATCTTACACAGTTTTCTTGTCATCAATGCACTTCCAACTTAAAATACCACATTAACGTGAAGCATACGTTAGTCGAGGATTCTGCTAGCACTTTGGCTAACGCATCACCCAGCTTCCCACAGACACATTAAGT
>JAPQRP010000018.1:26670270-26682090 GCA_037367295.1 Apogon hyalosoma
CCATGGAGTTGGATCAATGACAGTGGATGGACACACTGGGTTTATGTTCAGTTAATGAGAGATTTTGCTGAAAAAGTTACTTTTCTTTCACTTTTCTCTGTTTTGATCTAATAACTTATTAATTTACTCTGAGTTTTCATGAGCATCTAAATTAAGTATAGGAAATTAAATCTAGGAAAATACATGATTTACAGTGAAAAGGGAAAAACATATAGGATAATATTAAATGACGTGTATATTTAATTGGAGAGAAAAATTAATTTGGGAACTGCCACAAAACTAGCACTGGGTGTTTTATGGGTTAAGGAGAAACCGCTGCATGGTTTCTTCCAAAGCCTTGAAAGCGGAGGTAGAACACGGGCCTCTGTAAATGGGAATTGTGTGATACCATCCAGATGCACCACTTTGGCCAAAACGTACTGTCAGTAGTAGGAGGTAAACTTTGAAATAGCCTGCCCCTCCCAATGAGAAAATGTCCAACATATAACACTCACTTAAAACAGTGGCTCCTAGAAAACCAGAGACGCACTCATTTTTAATTGACACACATTTCATCACCCGTACACTTTCTCTGTTTAATTGAATGTAAGTATGAAGGAAGAAGGTGAATGTATTGGCTAATGCCCCTGTGATCGCCCTATGTCTATTTTTTTTTATTTGTTTGTTTGTTTTGATGATGCCTATGTCATCATTATGTGTATTTTAAATTTTTTTTAAATTTATATTGAACGAGTGATGTACTAATGTTGGCTGCTTTACATCTTGTTTCTGTCACCTGCCTAGGGACTGCAGATAAAAACTTATTTTTACTAATTCTGGCATATTCATATGGGTGTACTTTTCATACAGCAATATTCATAAATGTGCACGGTCCCTATTAAATAAACCAATAAAATAATAAAAGAAACAGCCATTTGACTTGATGCTAGCAGTGCCTATTAGTTATGAATGTCGATTTGTACATTTTCAGTTGAAGGTGGAAGAATTAATGGTGAAAATGCAATGTCTTTCTCCAAAAACCGGAGCATAAAGAATGCACAGATCCAATCATTACATTCTTTGAAACCACCTCTGCAATCCACCTACAGACAGAAGAAACGCAACAGAAATGGGTCATTCTCTGCTATGTTTTTAATGTATTCATGGCTGTAGTTGAGCAGATAAGTGAACCTGTCGTTATGTTCTGTTCCTCACAGGGTTTGGAGGTGGAGTTGAGGAGCATGCAGGGTCATTCCCTTCAGTCCGAGGGCTACCTGGTGCAGCTGGATGACCGGTTGTCTTCGTTAAGCAACTCCGCCGGCAGAAACCTCACCAGTTTGACTGCAGAGGTGGCCCGGACCTCCATGTGGCTCCGAGACCAGGACCTTCTACTCAGGTAATCACTCAGAAAACACAGCCCTGTACTGAAGTTAGAGTTCAAACCATTCAAGCAAATCAGGGTGAAAAAAATTCTAATCTCTCGTAGGGAAACCTCAGGACACATGAGCAACCTGAGAGAGAAACTGGATGAAGTTAACTGGACGGTGGGAGCTGTCAATCACACCTTCAGCAACGACATCAGCGTTCACCACCTAAAGATACAGGACCTGCAGGTTGGACTTCTGGTCACAATTTCTGCAAATATCTAATAAATATGTCTAATAAATAACAGTCATGAATGTCCTGCACCTTTCTGAAACGAGAAACCTGAACCCGGATGAACACTGTTACAAACGTTCACTAGAACGTCCAAATGGGTCAAATCTGATGACCATGAAAAGATGACAAACTGCATTTTACGCCAATTAATTACATGTATTAATAGGATTAGTGGATCAATAGGTATTAAACAGTTTATAACAGTAGATGCTTTTGCTCGACGGTGGACGTTCGGGTCTTTATGGGTTAAGTTAAATGTAATTTAACTGCTGTATTTTTTTTTATATCCATTTTAACTCTTCCTTATTTGGAGTTGTATATTGAACCTTCTGTCTCAGCTGCCAGGCGTCTTAAATGAATCTCGCCAAAACAAAAGTCTCCACATTAAAAATCCATCTAACACTTCAGTGTCCAACATCCAAAACAAACCAGGGGTCTTAGGTTGGATCTCTTCAAATAAATAATCCCTCAAGTCACTGTACAAAGAGCAACGGAATATGAAATGAAACTCCTAACACCAACAGCACCAATATAAACAAGCGTTGCTCTTCAGGAATGTCTTTCATGCACAAGTGGAAAAATGCTGAATGCTCAAGAGTCACGTACTTTGTCGTGTTAACTCTCCATCTACTGGTTCTCCTCTTTCTCAGATCCAGATCAGCAACATAACCGAGGACACCAGCAGTTTATGGGTCACCCACGTCCACACGGAGGCCCAGCTGAGGAACGAGATGGAGATCCTCAACACAATTACCGAGGACTTGAGGCTTAAGGACTGGGAACACTCCATGGCCCTGAAGAACCTCACTATAATAGAAGGTCAGAGTAAAAGCCACGGTCACACATTCAGTGGTGGAAACGGGTTCAGGTGCCAGAGTGATTTTGGACCATTAATTCAATAAGGAGATGGTAATGCTCTAATGGGACACTTCCACACTTCAGTTTTGCCTAATTAGGCGCCGAAGGGGCTCTTAAACATTCCTAGCGCCTCACTGGTCGATCCCCAGAGCGCCCTCGAGGTTGGCGTCAGAACTGAAAACTATTGTAGCGTCTTCCAGGTCAAAGCACTTTAAACATCTCAGTTCACAGTTAAAACTTGGCTAAATTTTGTGTAATTAATTGGCTTTTTCAGTGTCAACGTGGTGAAATGGTATAATGGAAAAGAAAAGTAATATCCAACTGAAACTTTAACTTTTCAACATCTTCACAATTGTTCGCATTTTTATTCTACCTGCAAATGATTCAAATAAACAAAATGTGTAAAAGCAAAAATAGAAACAGAAAAATAACAGAACAGTGTTTCTTACGGTTCATAGTCACGCATGCCAGCCATCGCATCATCTCTCAGATTTCGTTTTTCTGAAGGATGAAGGATGTAGCCTCTTACGTCTGCGTTGCCATGGTAACACTATGCAACCAATATATCAATATACACATCAGTGTAACCAGAAGAGCTTTAGCTAAAAGCTAAAGAAAACCCAACTATTTTTGACAAACAGAACACAACTTGAACAAGCCCTCAAATATCCAAAACAAGCTAACAGTTTGATACCAATGAATTTCATGAATAATTTAATAAAACAATAGTCCAACAAGATAATCTGTGCAGCGCTTAGCTAACATTAAGCAGATCGAACTGTACAAGTGTTATGTTACTACTGCTAAAACTCACTAAATGAGACAAAGAAGAGCAAAAATAAAAGATCAGGTTGTGAAGCAATAATTATGAGTTCGGTCTTATCTTTGCTGTTTTCTTATCATAACTTGGTTTTATATGAATGAAGTTTCTGCTATGGGCTAATTCATTGTTCCGGATTCAAAATAGAAAGGAATGGCTCAGTTTTCAACATGTTTGCTCTTCCAGTAAATATTCATGTTGTGTCACAACTTGAGCCTCCTGAATTTCCACTCAAAAACATCTAAAACTTAAAACCCATCACTAGTGCAGCCTCCACTTGGAAATAAACTGAATAAATGTACAAATGAATCAGAAAATGCTGCATATTCCACCAAATGACAAAGATGTCCATTCCCACAGGAGTAATATTATCACCTCTGTGGTCACAGAAATAGGGAAGGTAATATACACCTGTAGTTACAATTTACCTGAGGGTCACAGGTAGCACCAGTCCTGTGGGAGTGGGGTTTAAGTTACAGCTGGTGTACGTCTAGTGTTCTATAGCCCCCCTGAGGAGGCAATAAAATGAAAATGACATGCTGCTAATTTGATAACAGCTTATCATCTTAAAAACCTGAAGGCAGAACTTGCACTAGTGACAATTAATTCTGCATTAGATTTATCTATTGTTGCAAATAGATTACCACATATTATTGGCATGCATAGAACCATAGAGTCTGTACTGATACATGAACTGTCCCGGGATGAATCATGGGAAAAACGGGCACACAGTTGAATTCAATTTTATTTGTAGAGCCCGATATCACAGCAGGAGTGGGACCTTTCTGTGTGGAGTTTGCATGTTCTCCCCATGTCTGTGTTGGTTCTCACAGGGTTCTCCAGCTTCCTCCCACCATCCAAACACATGTAGTGATAAGTTAATTGGTTAATCTAAATTGTCCATGTGTGAGTGATTGTTTGTCTTTCTATGTCAGCCCTGTGATGAACTGGCGACATGTTCATGGTGTACCCCGCCTTTGTTCATAAGTAGCTGGAATAGGCTCCAGCGACCCCCGTGACCCTAGTGAGGATAAAGTGGGTCCAGGTAATCAATGAGTATCACAACAAGGTTTTACAGAATTTGTTGAATATGAAAATAAGCAGCAGTAAAATAAACAGTCGATGATGCAAATGGGTTAATGTCCCAGGCATCCCCTGTCCTTAGACGCCCCTTCCCTGCAAGGAAAAACTCCAAAAAACCCAGTGGGAAAAGAGAAACCACAATGAAGGAGAGATCCACTCCCATGGATGGACAGGCTGTAGATGCACCAGGACTGACGGACGTCCATTTGGTGATGTAGTTCCAGTCTGTAAGGATGCAGGCACATGAGGGGGTCCATCCAGATGGGTGAGGGAGGAGGTATGGGGTCACAGGTCAGGACAGGGGCACAGATGAGTCACTTCAGGTCCCGTCGTCATTGGGCCCCAAGTGGCTGCATCTGAAACAGCAGCCAGTCCCCCAGAGGGGAGTGGGGAAAAGGGACACCTATTAGTTCCTGTTAATAGTCTAGTTAATAGAGAATTAACAGAGAACTTTTAGGACACGCTGCGAGCAGGGAGTTGCAGTAATCTAATGTAGACGTAACAAACGCATGGATCAATTTTACAGCATCATTTCTAGACAGAATAGTTCTAATTTTGGCAATGTTACGCAGGTGGAAGAGAGCTGCAATGCTTTCTTTTGCTGAAAATGCAAAATGAATTACATTATGTGCGCAGTGGAAGGTGTACAAAATGCACTGAAATAATGCATGGAAATGTCAAAGTATACATAATTTACAGATAAGATAAGTCAGTACAGAGCAGAATAAAGTGCACTTACGGCAAACAATAGATAAAATAAGAGATGAAAAATAAACAATAAATATAAAATCTCAGTCAATTATATACATCATACATGTGAAAAGTCGATATAAATGAGTAATAACCAGAGGATAGAATGGGGAAAAATTAAGTACAGGACAGAATTAAGTGCAGATTCACAGCAAACAATAATAACAAAAGAAAGATTAAAAAAAAAAAAAAAGTTCAACAAACCGAGCTCGGAGAACATGTAAATGAGTACCCACTGTGAGTACATGAGAACTGTTTCTCGTATAATGAAGCCCTTTGGGTGGAACACAAGCGCTGCAAAAAGATGTTGTTGAGCACTCAGTGGAGCCAGTACATGTTTGCAGTGTGATTGAATTCAAGTGACCCTAGCATGCAAACGTGATTTTACACCGTGGGACTTCTTCCCTGGGGTTTCGAATGTTCTTACTCCAATCTGTCCAGACCTGATTAGGCCCGACGTGGTATGACTCTCACTGCCAGGGTACCAAATGACTTCCCTGGCTTGTTAAAATCAGAATAGGAATGCCATGATGTAATGCTGGCAGGGGACGTGGCCCGAGCTGATTGATGGCAATCTAAACCCAACAGGACCCCTGATCTTGTGTCTGCTTTACATGTGGGTGGGATGCCGTTTCTGCTCAGCCTGGAAACAATTGTGGGTTAAATTTAGACGCTTCATCCAAAATGAAAACTCAGCCACTCAGCTCTGTCATTAGTTTTAGCTCTGCTGCCCATTTGTTTGTTGTTAGCTCGCAGTCACCTTCGCCAAGAAAAGTTTTACATCTCTATCCATGTTTATCCTCGTCTGTTCTCTTCTCCTCTCTGTTTCATTCAGCTCATTCGCCTTTAATTCTCCTGTGACTCACACAGAGATGGTCATGTTACCACACATGTTACTTATTTTATTAAGGGTAAAGAAACATGAGAGACATTTGAAAGCATCACCTAAAGTTCTAGTTTTTGCCTCCTCAGGTAATAAATTACTGTATAACATCATCAGTGGGTGTCAGACTGGGTTTTCAAATGTTAATGCCAAAATTTTAAGACTGATGTCATCAATTCTTTATATTCCGTTGTAAAAACAGTGACAGAACAGCTGTAAAATCAGCTTTTTTATAATAATACAGTCCCAGAACAGCTAATAAATGGAGGTTGTTATAAGAAAAGTCATGCCACCTCCTGCTCTAGGGTTGAAAACTTTAGATTTTAGCTCCCAAACTAACATGAATCTTTAAAGAAAATGCTAATGTGAACATGGACATGTGCCTGACAGCTGGTCACACTCTGCTGAGGTAGATTATGTGTTACAACCACTAAACAGGCCTGTGGTGAGATGTATTTGTCAAAGTAGGAGCAGGGTTTGGACTTTAATAGAAAACAAAGCTTAAATACATCATAATTATAGTCTTCTTTAACCCCTGATTGTGACTGATTGTGTTGTTGTTTTTAAAGAGTACTTGGACAAGTTTATTGAGAAACATCTCCAAAACATGTTTAGGTTTTCAAAGTTTTGATATAAATATTGATTAAAGGGAAACTCAAGGAACTTATTTTCATATTTATGCAAAGTTTTGTCCCTAAATGTGATCAAAACAGTTCAAAATGTCCTGATTTTTGGTCCAAAAACACTGCATTTGTACACTTTATTCTTTCTTTTGTAAAATCTTTGCTGTCGTCTTCTGTGCACTAATCACCTAAAGTATTAAATTCTAACTTAACCTTAAAATAACGGCTTCTAATGAAACACACCCCTTCTTTTCTCCACTCTTCTTCACATACATCATACCATATTTCCTGGTTTAGTGTTTAATTGGCATGAAACGAGCGCCGCCTACTAGAGTTTCACAACTATCTGTCACGTTGACAGTTGTATGTGTCTCTGTGTATGTGTTTGTGTTAGTAGGTTCATTTTTCGACATAGTTTCGCAAGAATGCCAACAAATCCCAGTCCCTAAACCAGAACGTTTGTCCTGCGTCAGTGCCTTCTTTTGATTCTCTGGCTGTGTTTCAGATTGAGGGCGTCTAAAACCCTATAAACTATGTTGCATTGTTCGCACACAGTTCATTGAAAAGGTGAAAACAACTTGAATCACCCTCTGACATGATTTGTTCATTTCTAAGTTCAGTCGAGCTGGAGACCATTCTTCTCTTCAAGCTAATAACTAAATGTAGCATAGCGTGACCAACGGCCTGATTCTTTACATGAGCACTAACACACACTCATCGCTCATTGTTTTCACTGTTTCACCCCTCGCTGTTCGGCAGCTCCACCCACTTCATCCAAATATGGGCACTTGTTTACATTTTTTTCCTAATCTTGAAGGTTCCTCGATGTCTATTAAACAGGGTTCCCCAAGAAAGCAGTTACAAGGAAATGGGGCAAGGTAGGTCCTCCCAACCAGGAACAGTGGATGGGGACTGTCGAAGAAATCTGCGTAATGGAAAAGTTGACTCACCGTCTGAGATTACAGCAGGCACAGTTTGAAGAAAAATGGGGAAAATTGACTTTATTCGGAACCCGAAACAGTGACAAAAACAAAGCAAAAAAGGAATAACTGAAGAAGCAAAGAATGGATGGACTATTAATAATGTGACTCTCAAACAGTGTTGTTGTTATTGTCGTTTATAAATGTTGAAAAAAAAAAAAAGTTTTGAATCTGCATTTAATGCCTTAAAAAGTCTTTAAAAGGTATTAAATTTGATATGGTAGGTTTTAAGTTAGGTTGCCACAAACTTGTTTACTGTATTGTGTTTAAATGTCCAAGCCGCACAGAAAGTAATGTTAGTCTACTCAGTTCCAACCTGACAATTTATGTAGAAATTAGGAACCAGTTATCCCTAACTTTGCAGCCCCTGGTGAGAAAGGACTCAGAACAGTGGGAATTGAGGTGTTGGAGTAACTACATACATTTTCCTAAATTTTAGGAGTCACAAATTTTTGCCTGTATGGCTGTGAAATGGGCATTAAATTCTGTTCAAAGTAGTCTTAAAAAGTCTTAAATCTAACTTTAGGAACCTTGATCAAAGCCATACATTGTAATAATTCGTGTCCAAACGCTCTGTGGCGTCACCCATTGGTTTGCAATCTGCGGTTGTGAACCTTCAAGATGAGAAAGATGTAAATAACTGTCCATATTTGGATGAAGAGAGTGGAGCTGGAGAAGAGCAAGGGATGAACCGTACTTAGAATAGTATCAAAATGAACACCATCAAGTCGTTCCAGTTATTTTACAAACGTTAACGCAGTATTTGATAACAGTAATGTGAAAATTTTAGACTTAGAATCTGTATTTGTCAGTATATTTTGCATGTTTGACCCCCTGCTTTTAATCCATCCCTACACACACTGCAGACTAACAGCAGTGGGTTGCCACGTCAAGCACCTGGGGAGCAAATGGGGGTTAAATGCCTTGCTCAAGGGCACATCGGCCACAAATTTCTCTGCTGTTTCAGGGAATCAATCAGTCACACGTTGCTTCATATTGACAAATGGATTCTTTGTCTAAATGTCCATTAGTGGTTATTAAGCTTCTTTGAAACCTACATAGTGCTTCTAATTATTCGTTAATGTACCTCATCAACACTCATTTTGCATAAACCAAATTTGTGTGATTCCCCAAACTTTTGGAGTGTAGGATAAACATAAAAGTTTATAGAACGTGTAGGATTTGAAGAAATGAAGGAGGATCTAGATCAGGGGAGTCAAACATAAGGCCCATGGGATGAATTTGCAGAGTGCAGACATTACACTGAAGGTATTAACAGTCTAAAGGTGTCAAAGGCTACATTCAGACTGCAGGCAAATGTGGACCAAATCAGAGTTTTTTGCCCACATTGACCTGAAACACTATGTCTAGTAAAAGACTATGTTGGAAAGAACTGAAAAAAAAAAACAAAAAAACTGCTTTCCTCATCAACAGAAAACATGTTAGATTTCACTGTCTTCACTCCTCCATCCATATTTAGTTAAAAATTGAAATATAAATTAAAATTATAAGTAATTATAAAACCACTCGCACCATCAGGGTCATAAAACAGAGATTAACCATGTCTACAACGCCCCGATTTTATGATATTTTTTTTTCTTCTGTGTTTTGTTTGTCAAATTTCGTCATCGGAGCCTTTGAGATTTCTAGACTCCGCCAGTAGATGACACTTGACAGATGTCTCTGCTTCATATTAAGGTTTTCGATCTTTGAAAGGATTTTATGAGCCATTAGTGACATGTATATATTATTAAGACATGAGCGCTGAGAGCAGAGCTGACGTCTGGAAACGTTTACAGCCTCAGTGTCACCTGATGACCATTAATGTTTAGATTTGAGTGGCATGTTTGCCTTATAGTGAAGAGTCCCATGGCTCAGTCGAGACATGCTAACACACACATTATTAACTTTCAGAGCCCGGTGCATGTGCAGGCTATTTAACCATACGTACAGTACTGCTCCACCCTCGGATGGAGGGTTTATTAAATATGCTGTACACTGAGCTTCATGTAGGAACTTTCCGTTGCTTTTTTGTTTAGTATAAGCTGCCATGTCAGATTCAGCAAACCCTTGTAACTTGAAGAACATGAAGTCTACAGGGGTTTCCAGATGAGAACGGTTTGAAAATAATGAAATATACAATAATGTAGTGAAAAATGTGTTAGAATTACATCCAGTTGGTTCTGCATGATAACGAAGGAAAATCTCAGAAAATGTAAAAAGTTCTCCTGAATGACTTGTACGCCAAATTCATCCATCCATCCATCCATCCACCCATCCATCCATCCATCCATCCACAAATGCTGTACATACCATCCATCCATCCATCCATCCATCCATCCATCCACAAATACTGTACATACCATCCATCCATCCACAAATACTGTACATACCATCCATCCATCCATCCACAAATACTGTACATACCATCCATCCATCCATCCATCCATCAGATCTACCCTGAGCTCCTTCCTTTCCCTAAGGCAGTGCCCTTACACTGTGCACAAGAAACTCATTTCTATCACTTGTATCCACATTCACTGTCTTTCAGTCACATATACCCTCTTTCATACACTTATACATATTTGCCTGAAACAATGACAAATCAATACAATATATAGCTTTGTTTAGGCCTACATGTCATGTTCCCTTGCAGTTACATGTTTAATGTGGCAGCATGGTTACATTTGTGAGAATACACATCTACCAGTGTTTAATCTAAATCTATATAATATCAGGAATGCACTTACCAGCACTTATGTTTGTACCTTAACTTGTCAGTGTTGTAGTGGTGGCTTATAATCCTTAAAAATGAAATGGATGTGACATTCTTCGTATTGCGGTTGGAAGAACAAGGGCTCTTATGACAGTATTCCTCTGAAAAGCCAAAACACTTCATAGAAAAGCTCTGCTCTTCGTCCTCTATCAGAACAAATTGCTTTTAAACACAGTCCTGTCCTCTTAGATCAGGGGCATCATTTAAGCATTTTAGCCTCTTTTTGACCACAACTTTGTCCATCTGGTCTTAGTTACAACGAACTCTATCCTCAAATGACATTAACCCTGACATCTCGTCGCCTCATCCATCATACTGATGGACTTTGCAACATGTTCCTACATTCTTCTACGTTGAACATACATGTTGTCACATTACAGGGGCTGTAATCGCTCCGTGACTGCACTCAGTGTCTTTCACTAATATAAAAAACCCACTAAGCTGCTCCACCCTACAGTAAATTTGCGATGCAGACTGGATGTTGGATGGTGGCGCCTCTCTCCACACTGGTGCTGTATTCTTGGACGTGGTGCTGTCAGATGTTTTCGGGCTGATCCTGGAGGGGCCGCTGGGCTTGTTATTGTTGAAATGCTGTCAGATGAATGAACACAGTGCACTCTGGAAGCCAGACTAATAATGTGATGCTCTGCTAAAACTAACTGTTAACGACAATGCCATTTTTTCTGGACCGCCAGGATGAAGTGTCATTTCCAAAGGTTTGAGATACAGATACAAAACTGACAACTGTTCGTATAACTCTAACCATCATCCACAGTTCTATGACAACAAAGAAGACCATTTAAATATTAATATAAGAAAATACTAATTTAAGTTGGCATTAAGTACTAAATCAGGGGTGTCAAACACATTTTAGTTCATGTGAGTGACACAGGAGGCAAGGTGGGTGAAGTGTGTTTGGGATTCAAACTGCCAACCCATTTGTTTTTGGATGACCCACTCTACCTCCTGAGCCACAGTCCAGTCTTTGTTGGATTTGATATGTATGTCCAATGGACATTTTGAATATAGTGTTGGAAAATGTTCCTGGAAACAACTAAACTGAAAATAATTTAGCTTGCTTGATGAATCAGCTGTTTCCTGTGTTTGAAATCCAGTTATTCTGATAAAGCGTGAAACATCTCAGCCAACTGGTTGTGCAGACTTCACACACAAACATATAAAACAACAACAGAATCCCCTGCTTCTTCTACTGTGTTTATTCAACTCTTGTGTCACGTAGCTCACAGCGCCACCAGCTTTATGTCACAACAGATACAGAATACAGAGCAGTACCACCGAGAACCGTAGAGGCAGCGTTGAGATTTGAAGAAAATCCATCCATTTTCTGAACCCGCTTCATCCTCACTAGGGTCACGGGGGTCGCTGGAGCCTATCCCAGCTACTTAAGG
>JAPQRP010000018.1:26682190-26693110 GCA_037367295.1 Apogon hyalosoma
CGGAGTACCCGGAGAGAACCCACGCAGACACGGGGAGAACATGCAAACTCCACACAGAAAGGTCCCACCAATTGGTGTTGGAATCGAACCCAGGACCTTCTTGCTGTGAGGCACGAGTGCTACCCACTGCACCACCGTGCCGCCTCAGATTTGAAGAAAATAATTTCCATAAATAGTGGAACTTTTCAAAGAGCAACTGTGTGAGTTAGTGAAAAACTACTAACATGTTTTTGACAACTACCCTTCATAATATCAACATTAGTATAAACATTAGTAATATCTCCTCTGTTGTCGCCATGTTTGTTATTATTGACTTTCTTCTTCTTCTCAAAAAAACTGTACTCTTCTTCGTGGTATTCGGCCAGTTTGTTAATTAAGCGCGGCGCCCCCTGATGGATTGATTGAGAAACGCTCATTCCAACGCAATGGATACACGGAAGTATGAAGGTAGTGACGCATGACAACTTTAGAAATTTACGAATGTAAAGTGAGCATGAACGAGCCTTAAGACAGTTTATGAAAACACACATTATTGGTGTTTCAGTTTCGTGATTTTTCAAAACTTTTCCTCAGATTCACTTGACATTTTACAGAAACACAGCTATTTGCAGTTGGTATTCCTGTCCGTGTAGAAATCCAGAACACACCCTCATACGTACATGGGCCAGTAGACGTCTACCTTCCTGTTGTGACCCTCTCAGTCTGATGACCTTCTGTTACCAGTTAAATGTCGTTGTGAAGCAGCTTGAGGCAGCAGCGGCAGCAGCAGCAGCAGCAGATCTGTATCTCAAAGCAGGACAGCAGCTTCTCAGCATCGCAAGGTTGCAAATTAGGAACATTAGACCTTTGAAGCATTAGAACCGCTGGACATGTGCTGGACAATATTAAGCCCTGTGTTCCTGAGCATTCCCACAAGCTGTGTTGTGGTCCACCTTGTTTAACATGTGGTTCCCATTGTGGCCGGTCTTCTCTCTCTTCCTCTCTCGCTGTCTTTCTTTCACTTGCTTTTTTCACTCACGTTCTCCAAGTAAAACAAACTCTTGGACTGGATCCTCGGAGCAGTTGTAAGGCCCAGTTTGGCCTTCGTTTTGGCTGCTACGTCGCTGTGTGCACACGTGTGCGTTTCTCTGTGTGTGTCTGGGATCAAAATAAATGTAATGACGTCTACAGTTTCATGACATTAATAAAATCATTACCTGCAGGACTTAGGGGCTTAGGCTCTGCTCTCTGAACAAATTTTGGCCCCATGTGTGATAATCTACAAGACTTTTGCTCACCTTCATTCTGGCAACGCTTTTGATAATAAACAGCCCAACATGTTGTAACAGAGGAACTCAGTAGACCGAGGCATCTCATATTTCTACTTCTTATTAAATTTCATTTGAAACTTTATTTTACCAGCCAAAATATTAAGAACAGTTTTTTATTTTAACAACCACCTGGCAACTGAGTAGTCTGGTTCATAGGAAGTACTTGGCTGGAATAACCAATGCAGCCCAGTGACTTTTCCTCTTTTCCAAAATCCTGCATGTTAACCTTTTTTATGTACATTTAAATTTTTTGGAGATTTTTCTCTGTTTATTGCCATGGGACTCTTCCCCGCCTGCAAATGTCCCACCAAAATAACTTCACCCTTGACATTATTTTACACAGTTGCTGCTCTCACACTGAAAACAACCAAGACGAGTGAGGTTTGTTTAACCCTTTATCGGGCAAGTGACTATTTTTGGTAATTTACGCATACATTAGAAGACGGCGACAGCAGCAGTTCTAAAATACATGTTCCTTTCACCTTACCTGTGTTTTTCTTGTATTTTTTATATTTACTTCTTGGATTTTTATTTTTATTTTTTGCCACTTACAGGTAAGGCACTAAATATGGTAACTTCATTGTCCTTAATTTTCTACTTAACAATAAAACATTTTGAAAAATTTTGCAAAAGTAGTAAAGTCTTATAATGCCCTCCAATAACACACTGAATTTCAGAGTATTTCTGAGTGTCCTACAAAGGGAAAACAAATTAAATTAAGAAATTAAGAGATTTTTTTTGAACCCCTGAATCATAATAGATTAAGCCAGTTTTATCTCCAGCATTATTTCACTGTTAACAAATGATTATATGAGACCAAAATATTCACAAGCATCATTGGATGTCTATAAATCAGACCTGAAAAGCAATTCAATAAATGGAAATAGGCACATATGTGTCATTAAAGCTGTCCATAATTAGAAAATAGAAACAAAAATGTGTCAAGTTTTGATTTTAGCAGATTTTAAGTGTTAGTAACAACATGATGGAAGAACTGCGGATTCAAGGATGGGTTAGATTCACGGGCATCTATTCTGATGTAAACAGGACACATGACTGTCCCAGAAGAGTTTTAGAAATTAGCATGAGTCAGTGGATGTTTGGTAGTTTGTTAGCAGATGTAAAAGCAGAGTGATCATAGCCTGGCCAAAAAAATCCCATTCTTCCACAAATTTTTTGCCAAGATCTTGAAATGATGATGGAATCGGACCACTGTGTAAATTCTTCTCCGTCACATTCCAAAGATTCTCAGTGTGATTCAGGTTCTGACTCCTGGTGTTGTTAGAATATGTCTGTATCATCAGCAAAGAAAATATCCACTGATGTTAAATCTGGTCATTCAGCTGATCTCATTTTATGGACATAGTGTTTTAAACATATATCTGATTAACTGAATCAATCCCAGATCAACACTGCCCCCACAAGCTTGTACTGTAGGCATTCGGCATGATGGGTAAATCCAAGTCAATCTGGACTCATCAAGCCACATGACCTTTTTCTATTGAAACACAGTCCAAACTTTATGCTCAGACGAACTGATGGTTGTTGAGGAAATAAAGGCTTAAAGAACCGAAACATATTAATCACTGCAGTAAATATCCAATGGAAGGATGTGAACTATTTGCCGACTTAAATCCAGGTGGTGACTATATGTATTAGGTACAAAAGGGGACAAATGATCATAACACGAATCCTGGAATTAAACAACAGCAGCCATTCACACAGATAACAAAGGAAAGACTAAAAAAGACCAGCACTAATCACGATATGTTAATGAACATATGGGCTTTACCTTCTGGGGATCATCACTTCTGTTCCCAAGATGCAAATTGTTCGAATATAATTTCATCCTAGTTCTCATCAATAAAATTTATAACAGGGCTCCAGACAGACAAAAACACACTGCCGTCTCCATGGAGAACATGTGTGAGCCTTTTCCGATGAGAGAAGCTGTAGAACATCATCAAGCCAATTTGAACTTAGTTCCTCAACTTCTATTAAAGTCAAACCCATCAGTTTACCCTGAGGAAAAGAGTCGGTTGGACCTGATGAACCAGCGGGTTTTCAGAAGTAAAAGGATTTTTTGGAAAGTGTTATTGTTGCGGACATATTTTAAATCTTTCATTTAAAGGGAATCAATAAAAAAGATATGCAGAAATATTGATATGGTCTTTTCAACTCGACTTTAAAGCATTTTTATTAAATCCCTACTCACTTTTGGTTGGAGGGAACTGCATTGTTTCCCTGTTATCCTTATTGCCTCATATCACCAACATGTTTCTTTTTTTTCTTTCTGCAGGGCCTCCTGGGCCAAAGGGAGACAAGGGTGATACTGGAGCGCTGGGGCCTCCGGGGGCCCCTGGGCTGACGGGCTTAAGAGGTAGGTACAACCAGATTCCTACATATATTCAGACTTTAAACTGACTGAAGGGAAACATGGAAACCAGAATTCATATTAGAGGTCCTACATTGGCAGTCATTGTAATGTATATCAATCACATCTGTTAACCGGGCGTGTTTGATTTATAATAAAGCACTTGTTGACATACAAAAACGTGGTGTTAGTGAAAAAAAGTATGACAAATTGACAGGGAGGCAGTTTTAGTTGACATTGAATATGATCGTGAACATGTTACACAATATTCATCATATTTAGAAAGTATCGGGTGTTTTTTTTCATCATCTGTTGCAGTGGTTTCATGAACAGTATTTATTCAACTCAATTCTGATTTACTTCAATGAGCATTTGAAATTTCAAGTTATGTTTTTTTTCAAAGGGACAGTACATATTAATGAACACAATGTGTGACAATACGCAAGATTATAGCCAAGGCTAATTTCCATCTTTAGTCCCTAACATAAAACAATTTACTTGTGGAAAGCGTTTCTTCCTGTCGTGGATCATCTAATCTGGTGTAAAATTAAGTGAAAATAATTTCTGTCCCTCCTGGAAACTCATCACTCACCTAATGTTACCCCCACATGCACAACAAAGACTATATTTACCCCTTCCACAGGCAAATGACTAGTTTATGCACCAACACAATTATTACTTTTTTCCTATTCATTGCAATATTAAATGTTTACACCACCATTTTTCTGCAAAAATTACTTCAAATTCGACCTCTCTTTTTTTTTTTTTTTTTTTTAATTCTGATTATTTGTGGAATATTATGATCTTAGTAAGGTGGCTGGAGGCGTGAAATTGTGGCACCAAAAGCATCATCAGTAAATGATTATCCAGCCAAGCGTATTCTTTACTAGCCAAAATGTGTAGACTTTGGACATGATTTTATTGTTTAATTACGTGGATTTGAATTAAAATTAAGGGGAAGTAAGGGGATATTGTTACCATTTTAACTTCTAATTATTAAAAATGTTGTAGTGACAGAACAAAAAAAAAAACCCACACATTTAAACAGCTGTTATGCTCCTTTGCACAACCTTCATGGCCATTTTTATTTATTTGTTTATTTGTCTCAAACTTTGAAATAAAAAAGAAAAAAAGAACTAAAAAACACAATAAAATCAATTAGTCAATTACATATGCACCCATCAATGGTCATTAATCACAGAAAAAGTAACAAAATACAATAAATTTAACATAAGTGTACATAAGAATCAACTCAGTTTGACACAGTTTGAGTTATTTTGGTATAGATTCAGAGGCAGATTGCAGAGTTTACAAGCCACACTTGAATGCACCATTTTATCTCTTACAATGTCGTAAACTCTGTCAAAGTGCAGGCTGGTAGTCGAAGCAGACATGGATCTTTATCCTAAATGTAGTTTTTTTTCTAGGTAACGCTTCAAAGCCTCGCAAATCCAAAGCCTGTTAAGAATCGCTGTTGCTTTACAGCGTCGTAAGCATCTTACAAAGACAAATGTATGCATTGGATGAAGAAAGGATCAAAGAAAGGAGCAGGAACTGACCGAAGTAGTGGATGTGTAGTTTTGACTTAATTAATGTAAAACATGAGGAGTGTAAAGTACCTATTTCTTTGAAGTCTGGCCTAGCATGGCTTTTTTGGATGGATTTTATAAGACCATCAGTAGTAAAATGTACCTGTCTATGAATATCCAACATAAACACTACATTTGGAGTTACAGGCCTTTGCTTTTTTTTCTATTCAACAAGATTTAGGTTTGTGGTGTGAGAGGCTAAAATCATTTACCATTTACAAGAAACAGACATTGGCCTGTGTCTTTAAGTACCTCTGCTTTTGTGATTCCAGTTATATTAATATAGCCGTGAAAATTAAAGGTCATATAAATCCACTTAAAGAAACATGGCCCCAGACTTTGGATGAGGATTTATTTTCAGACTGGGTGTGGACATGGCCTTTGGGACGAGCCATCCATCTTTGTCTTGCAGGTAATTCCACCAAAACCACAACATGAACGCTCAACGTTTGCAGAACTGGTACATTAGAAGCAGAAAAAATTAATTTTTCATAGATACTGTACAATCAACAACAAACCAGATGTTTTGGGAGCGTTTCCAACATGGTACCTCTTGAATCATCGCCCTCCCTGTCGCGCTCCTCCCCCTGTCATCATCCATCCTACATTCCCTGGCCGATGAGCTGCAACTCTCACATAACTTTTCCAAGAAGCATTATCTTACCGCTGAAAGGGGAAACCCCCCCACTGACAAAGTTCCAGGAATAAGTGAATAAAAAGAGTTTTTAACTGGAGGGAAGAAAGAAAAAACGCTTGTTTATTAGTTAGCATGAAAGCATAGCGAACAGAATGAAAGGGACCAAGACCAAAACAGAACCAGAGCAACCCACAGCGTTACGTCAGGCTGTTGTTTTTAGTTAAGACGGTTATGTCACCACAGAAACCAGTTTTATACACTTGTAGGTTTTTGCAATTAATGATTAATGTATCTTTATACACTGCCTGGGCAAACAAAAAAAAAAAGAAAAGAAAAAGTCACATGCAATATTTCAGTGCACCCCGTTTGGTTTTGATTACAGGGGACATTCAGTGTGACGTCTTTTCTGGGGCACCGTAAAGGGGGGGTAAACATGACAAATTTATGAGGTGCAGTGGATATACGTTAGAAGTTGTGAAGGTTTTGTGTAAGCTTCGGAGTAAAAGAGAGGCATAGTAGCTGGGAGTCGGACGTCCAATGTTAAGTTTCACTTTCGGTGTCACGCCAGTTACGGTGGAATGCAACCCAACGTATACACCCCCCCTCGATGACACTATTTTATGAAGGGCCCACAATTGCTAGCAGCGCCCCAGCATCTTTTTTGCCACATTATCCTTTTGTAGTGTCAAAATAAGGTTCATAATATTTTCTCCATCCATTTTTGCATTAGTTTTTGATTATTGATGATGGAGAATCGAAACGCTGCATCAAGTCTTCATCACATCCCAAATTAGAGTCTGGACTCTATGGAGGCTAATCCATGTGTGAGTACGATGCCTCCTTCTCCCTGAACCACACAGTCACAAGCCTGATGACCCTGATGAATCCTGGTATTGTCCGATCTTTTTGACTTTAGACATGAGAGGCTACTTGCTGCAGTTAGAGTTAAATAAACGGCAAAAAAAAAAAAAAAAAAGTAACTGCCTGGATTTAACTAAGCAAATAGTTCAGATCCTTCCATGGGTAAGTACTGCGGTGGTTAATAATGTTTCAGCTGTAACAGGTTATTTACTTCTAAAAGATGCAGTAAGTGTCCTCTTGTGTCTTTAATGCCAAAAAGATTAGACAATGACAGGATTGATCAGGATCATCAGGCTTGTGTCAGAATAGTTCAGGGAGAATGAGACACCATTGTCACACATGGATTAGCCTCCATAAAGTCCAAACTCTAATTTAGGATGTGATGAAGACTTGATGTAGCGTTCTGATTTTCCATCATCAATAATCAAAAATTAATACAACTATGGATGGACAAAATATTATGAACCTTACTGCGACACTACATAAGCATTATGTGGCAAAAAAGATGTACCAGTGAATATCTCCTGTAATCAAAACCAAAGGTGGTGCAGTCAAATGTTGCGTGTGTGACTTTTTTTGGGGGTTAGCTAACCCTAACCCTAACGTAGTGTATTTGATCATATAAGATCTAAAAGTCTGCCTATAGAATGATTGAATTTGCAACTAAATCATCTTAAACACTTTGTAGAAAGGAGCCAAACATCCACAAATAAAACCACACTGTCTTGTAGCAACTAAAAACATCTGCCAACAGTGTTAGCAAATTATACTTGGCTACTTTATCTTAAAACTAGATTATAATGGGTCATAAAACTCGAGAAAGATGCCAAAATTGAACATGTTTAGAATTCATTCCTTTGCTGGGATGTCATGCAAAACATTGTATTAGTTTCATACTGATTGAATCCAGGTCAATATTAAATAGAGTATGGTATTAAGACGCAGTTATATATATTTTTTCTTGCTACTTGACCGATTGAAAACATGCTTGTCAGGATTGGTTTTCTTTCTAGAAAGAAAATAGGTCTCATTTCCCAGAAACGAGGCTTTTTAGACAGTTCTTTTTCTGTAACGATTCTCCACAGTTTGGTTCACTGCCTGAACCTGCCTGAACACTCAGAATAATAATTTCATGATGTGTAACATAGTTTTACATTACATTAGTCATGAAATGAGAGCTGAACATGCTAGACAGAAACCGTGACTCAACACTGGATGTTTATATTTCTGATATGTCAGTTTCAGCACAGTTACATTCTTATAAAGAACATGTGACAGTGCAATTTACAGGTAAGTCATATCATATATAGTGTAGGTGAATAATCTTAGAGGCAAAGGCTAAATCAGCTACCCTAAGATTAACATAAATCACACTTTATCACTCAAAGTCTGAGGACACTACATGTGGCTGGTTTTGCAGGATTTAATGAACATGCATTTTTATTTGTAAGTGTCTTTATTAAGATGTAACAACACGATGAAGGG
Organism: Apogon hyalosoma; assembly: GCA_037367295.1. Lineage (NCBI taxonomy): Eukaryota > Metazoa > Chordata > Actinopteri > Kurtiformes > Apogonidae > Apogon > Apogon hyalosoma. The sequence continues at coordinate 26,690,447 of JAPQRP010000018.1, forward strand.
AATATGTGCACAGTATTAAAACATTAAATAAATAAATAAGGGCTAAATCACCTAAACTCTTGAGTCAACTGTCTGGATGTTTTCTTAAATAATTTAACATTTTATTAAATCAAGCTTCATGCAGAACATGCAACTTTTTATCATTTTCACTGTCCAGATGTTCACATATAATTCTTAAAATACACACATTTTTCTACATTTGTTTTTTTTTAGATATTGTATTTCATCCAGTTGAAAAATCTTTATGTGTGATCATTATAACTTTTGCTAAAAGGTCAAATCTATTGGTGGCCTAAGACTTCTTCACAGTACTGTACATGCTTACTGTTAATGTCAGGAAGAGAATTTAAGGATGTTAATGTGTGTGCTATGACTTTTCTTTTGTATTCAAGTAACTTTGGTGACAAAAATTTGGATTAATTTTAAGTAGGAAGAGAATAAAATGTACAGATGTTTCTGAGGTTCTGTTTATTCATGTTGTCAGAGTTTATGGTGTAAACCAGGGGTGTCCAAACCTGGTCCTGGAGATCTACTATCCTGCATGTTTTAGACGTTTCCCTCTTCCAGCACACCTGGTTCAATTAATGATCAGCTCATCATCAAGCTCTGCCGAAGCCTGATAACGATGTAATGGCTTCCAGGTGTGATGGAAGAGGGACACATCTAAAACATGCAGGATACCGACCCTCCAGGACTGGATTTGGACACCCCCGGTGCAGCCCTCCATTCTTATTAATGCTGAAAGAGTTAAGTTAAAATGTAAATGATTAGGACTCACATGATGTATAATTATTCAAAACATTTTGACATCACAATTTCCTCCTTGTTAAAGTTGCTCAGATCTTAAATATTTTGCTTTCTAACCTGTTAATGTGAAGGTTTACATGTTGACTTGCTGCCTAATACATCCACCTACTGACAGGTCCCATTGGAATGAGATAATCAAGATTAATACCACTTTAACTGTGAGTGTGAGAATATTATGGCTGATCAGTGGATATAAATTATATGGACAAAAGTACTGGGACACATTATGTCTACAGCTGTTAGACGTCCTCTTCGTGCTGATTTGAGATAAAAACATCAGCATTTCCTTAATTTTTCTTCCTCAGTGAGATGAGAAGAAAGTAGATGATTAGTTGTGGTAGAAAATTATTAATTACAGTCAAAGCATAAAAAATGTTTTAGAAATTTGCAGGTAGGACATTTAGAATCATAGTCATGGATTGAAAAGAAAATCAATGTTGAGAAAAATTAAGTAAAAAACATGTCTGGAAGCAAAGATAACAATTTAAACAAAACTAACCAATGCAATGCAATAATATTTATTACAATATAAAACTATTTTATGTCATTTGTCATTATTGTTTTGTATCCTAGACCCTTGTTAGAAAAGAAACACCTGAATTCAACATGTCCCAGTACTTTTGTCCATGTAGTGTACCAACATGTTCAGCTGAGTCTCCTCTCTTTCACCAATTACAGGCTGTCGCATACATCTATTGCAAATTTGGAGTGAATAAAAACAGCGAACAGCATCAAAGCTCATGTTAAACTTTTATTGTGATTACAGCTCTAATGATAAAAATAAGGCTCACACATACTCTGTTTGTATTGCAGCACATGTGGATAAAGGTTAACAAAGGAGAAAGTTCAGTACATTTATTTGGAGTCAAAGCAATCTGTCATCACATCCATCCCCAGAAAAACATTGTGAACCTGCTGAACAATCCAGTTGGACTCCCTCCTGGTTCCAAACAATGATTGATAGTATTTTTCCTGTAATGGATTGTTTGGAAGAAAGTTATTGACCCTTCGCAGCAAAGAAATACAAAACCACAGAAAACATGACATCATCTGTCATCAGTTTACTCTCAGTTTTTGGCTCCAAACTTCACTTTAATTGTTTCCTTCAGATTGCTGAGGAGGCAGAACTGTATGATCAGAGCACATCAGGCCACAGTGACATGTTAAAAAGATGCTCTATACTTAATCTGTGACAAATTCCTGCATTAATTTTTGGGATGTTAAAGTTAGTTTACTGAAAACAAATGTTGTCGCTGTCTCTCCAAGGCTGTAGTTTTAATAAAATAAGACAAGAAGAGGTGCTTTTCTGTAGCGTCATCAAGCATAAATTGAAGGCAGATAGTTGAAGAGGTGGCAGATTTATGTTAAAATCACTTCCATGATCTTTGTTTTCCTCAACAGATAATGCCAGGGTTTAGCGGGAGCCCAGGAAACAACAGTCAGTGTTTGAAATGTAGTCTTAACCCTTTATAGGACACTCATAGAAATACTCTGAAATTCAAATTTTAACCCTTTAATGTGTTATTGTAATAAGATTGTATTACTTTTGTGATTTTTTTTTTTATTATTACACAGAAAATCAAGGTCAGTGAAGTTACCATCTTTGGTTCCTTATCTGTAAGTGGCAAAAAAAAAAAAAAAATCCAAGAAGTATATATAAAAAATACAAGAAAAACACACGTAAGGTGAAGAGAACATCACTTTTTGTTTGGTCCATTTTAACCCGTAAAGACCCAAACAAACGCTGGCGACCAAAATCATTTACTGATATAAAAAGTTGAATCCCTGTTGATCCACTAATCCTATCAATACATGTAAATAATTGGTGTAAATACAGTTCTTCATCTTTTCATGGTC
>JAPQRP010000018.1:26693210-26708222 GCA_037367295.1 Apogon hyalosoma
CCAGAATTAATACATAAGGTGCACCGGATTATAAGGCGCACTGTCGATTTTTGAGAAAATGAAAGGATTTTAAGTGCACCTTGTAGTCCGAAAAATACGGTAGTGTTAGTTCCCTAAAAATAAGTTGTAGAGCTGTTTTAATATAAACACCTTTACAAAATTATCTAAAAGATGTAACAAGATGAACATATACAACAGCAAATTAATTGTTACTGATGTTACTGAACTTCCAGCAAAGTGCATTTAGTTGTTCTATATGTATTAGAGTCGGTAAATAGGCCGACATTATGTAGGAAATGTGTGTCCCCAGGAGATGTAAAATCGAGCTGCAGAAGCTCGGGAAGCTCTGAGTTATGGAAATAAATCCTGCGTCTTTGTGTCTGTTTCAGGGTTTACAGGAGAAAAAGGCCTCCAGGGTGCTCGGGGAATGAAAGGATCGATGGGGCTCGATGGCCTTCAAGGAGAAAAAGGAGACCCTGGACCTGTTGGACCCAAAGGTTTGTCCCTGTTATGTCTTCTATTGACGACTGTGTATCCTCTAATCACTGGTGGATAGTAGACTGAATGCTTTCATGGACTTAATAAATATATAAACAATGAATAAAAACAATTACATTTGTTGTGGAGAAAGAGGAGGAGGAGTAAAATGGAACATATACATTAAAGAGTCTAAAAACAGTGTTAATCTACTTATAAATTTAAAAAAAAAAATGACCTGAAATTATCATTAGTGTTTAGAACAGTGGTTCTCAACCAGGGGGAGGGTGCAGAATTATGTATTGAGGTCCGTGAGCGGGGGGGGCATATTGGATTGGATTGGATGGAAAAAACTGAATTAATTACCAGCGACAGACCAGGGGATTTATGTGACCACTAGAGGGCGTAGTGAGTCATAGTAGTGTTAAAACCTAGAATCTTTGTTCTTGTTTTCTCCATTGGACTCAGCTCTAAATGTAAAAAAAAAAAAAAAAAAAAAATGGAGTTTGATGCTGAAATGTCACACTGGGGAGTTTGACTGTGAGGCTTATGAAGGTATAAAGTTATTATGGGATGTTATTATCTTTGCTAAGTTGCTTTGTTGATCCACGGTTCAGACTGAACTGTGACAGTTCTGACCTTGTTTGGATGATTCCAAACAGCTCTAAAAACAGAGCTAAGCTAACAGAGCTATAATGTAAACTATCAGCTGACGTGAAGATTATTAGACACAGTGTTATGACTGTGACTGATGAGAGTTTGAAGAAGAAAACTTGATACCATAATACAGATGTGTGGAAAAAATTAGCTTTATACTCATTAAAAGTATTATTTGCAAACTGTGGAGGAGCAAACTAAGCTAAATGAGGGTGACTGATTAGAAAGCTAGACTGTTGTTTTAGTGAAGTGGCTGGAACAGAAAAACATGTTTTTTGCTTAAAATAATATGAATAAATTATTTGTCATCATTAAATATGTGTTTCCAATCAGAGCCATGTGGTTTATATTCAGATCTCAAATGGCGTCATTGTGACCTTTCATAAATTGAAATGTCGTGTTTATTTTACGCAGAGAAATGTGCGACAGTGACATTTATTATTGCTCTGTTCCAGTCTGTAATACAAATTGGCACAACTTGTGATTTCTCCATGGCTGAATAAACACTAAAGAGTGATGACCACAGAAGCTCGAGAGATTGTTTGAATGACAAGTCAGTTTTGTACGTAAAAAAAAAAAAAAAAAAGCCAAACAAAAGAAAAATGGAGACAGCGTGATGAAAACAAGGATGTTGGTGATGTTTGGCCGTCTACACTCTGGTGGTTTCCAACAATGTGTGAGTCTGCCTCCTTCCATCTGTGGTCTGGTTGTGGGTTTAACAAACCAGTGAAGGGTGAAGAGTTTACAGACCTTCTGGTGTGAATGGGGCCTCAGCGTAAGGCAGTCACTCAGCTGTGGACAGAGCCGGGACGCCGACAAACCTGTTAAAACAGTGGTGGGAAGACCGGCGGATTCTTTTTCTAGAGGATAGACTGAGGATGGAGAACAGGTGTCGGCTTAAAGCGTCACTGATCTGCAGGGTTCAACAGGCTAAAAACAAGACATAATCAGATGCACCTGCATTATTGGGCAAAACAGCCATAACTATCATATTGTAATTCACTTGGTTTGAGAGGAAATAAGAAGTCTACCTACTTCTCTGGACTCTGTTTATCAGGCTGTAGATCCCTGGTCCTCATTCCTGGTCCTCGACAGCCACCATCCTGCATGTTTTAAACGTTTCCCTCTTCCAGCACACCTAATGGTCGTTATCAGGCTTCTGCCAAGCTTGAGGATAGGCTGATCATTAGAATCAGGTGTGTTGAATGCAGAATGCAGGATGGTGGCTCTCGAGGACCAGGAATGAGGACCAGGGCTGTAGATATTAACCTCGTGATGTACACTGTGTGCACAATTATTAGGCAAATTGTATTTTTGAGAATTAATTTTTATTATTTAAGAACTACAGCGCATAAAGTTGCATTTCTTGTTTGTAATTCTTGTCCAAATGTATTCGTTGGTATTCTGTCAGGTAAAATACACACCATACATTTTATGTACAACTGAACTCATTCAAGAGTTTACAAATTATTTATTTTTTACACAACTGTAGACTGATATGCACGCATTTCTGTCTTATGCATATGAATATTTTGACAGCAACCTTACCCCATAGATGACTATTTACTATAAAATGTGGTTATCTTGTGGTCATACTTCAGTAGTTGAACCGTTTTAAGATTCATTTGTCTGTGGGGAATCTTACATTTTTTGACTTTTCATTATTAGTTCGGTCCCTTTTTTGGCCCATTTTACTTGAAATAAAGAAGCTGCCTGATAATTCTGCACACCTTAATGTAGGTTGTTAATGTTTTAGGCCATACTCTCTCCTATTATACAAATATATGTCACCTGAGAATGACTAATTCCAACAAGAAATGTAATTAATGTAGTTTGGAGTTGGGAAAACTGGCATAAATGTGATGATACGGTCAGAATATTCATTTGCTGAATAATTGCGCATACAGTGTAGATGCAACAGGTAGTGGGTTAAATAGATGATTGACAGCTGTTATGACCAAATGACTGATCAGGTTCAGTCAAATATGACTCTTCTGCTCAATACAGACACTTACTGACATCTTCCTGGGCTGAAACTGACCAATAAACCAATCAGCACATAAGCCTTATGCTAAGTACCGAAAGTACATGCGAAAAAATGTTCATTTAGCAGACCCTTCAAAATAAAGCAGTGCCATTGTGTTGGTTGCATCTGTTACGATGATATATATTTGCATTGACTTTTAATTTGCATGACCTCATGCGGGCCAGTCAGGATCAGCTATTGGGCTGCATGTGGCCCAGGTCTGATGTAAAGGCATAATTCATAATGTCATTTTGTGAATAAGGAAAGGATGAGACACAACATTTATCTGTCGCTGAAAAACTAGGAACCAAAGTGTCATACACGAATACTGCTCTGTTGGCTAAGATTGGACGGTTTATTTCCAAAACATTTACCCTGTTCTGTCATTTAAGACCACCAGTGTGCAGAACCACTTTACGCAGGTTAAAATCTAATCCATGTGCTGTCTATAGGAGCTCTGAGTGTGTTTGGCTTTTCTCTGCTGTGGTTTGGAGTTGTTAAGGATGTGGTCAGAGCGGAGGTGACACCAATAGCCCAGGACGTCACGGGAAGGGTGTGGTGAAGTGTTAGTCCCACCTCTGAGGCCTGTAGCGTGTCACCTCCACCATCGTTCCTGAAAGTAAAAATAATAACTCAAATTAAAGGCGGGATAAATGCAGACTAAAAGCTGATCCTCTTATAGCTTCATGGCAAAAACAGACTTGTGGTTTCAAACTTCGTGGCAGAAAATTAGTCACAAATGGCAGTGAAACAGATGCTGTCCTGCTTTGGAGGCCGTTCCTTAGAGTTTGGAATAGAGGTATATTTTGAAATGAAAACAAAACGGCGAGTATCTGTATCCAGGCTGCTGATTGGAGGGAGGTGTCGTCTGTAAACGTACCCTAATTTTACAACAACCACAAATGAGAGGATTTCTACTCAGTGATCTAACAGGTTTGCATGCCGTTAACTTTTCCACCGTGCAAACATTTACACACTGTAAAGATAATCCAAGAAATTACCCTAGACTTGCATCTTTACTGCAGCCCAAATACTTCGTCTTCCTCTCTTTTCAACTTCTTCACAAAGCCAGGTTTCAGAGGTGCATTAAACGCCACACGCAGGGTGGTAGCCTTCAATTTTTACACTCTGCGGCCGTGATACTGGCCAATTACAGAGCTGCTGTAGAGCATTCTGCTAAAAATATTCCAAAGGCGCAGAAAAGGCAGGAAATGGGTGTGATGGAGCGAATAAAACCTGAACCTGTTGATGGTTGAGCTGCTCTTCCCTCTGGTCATTTCTCTCATTTCACTCTCAAATATTAACTCCTCCATGTGTGTTATATTATCATGGTTGTCAGTGTATTACACATTAAAATTAGCTCTGTAAGGAGTGTAGGGTTACAGTAAAATCCTGAAAATATTTAACTTTGCTGAAGTTCAGACATTCCTGGATGTCTCGGCAGTTTTTATTTAAAGTCTGATTAAAAATAGAAACCATGGGGAATCATGAAGTAACTTATACCATATCCATGAGTTTTATTGTGTTGCTGTGCGAAGATAAATATGCTTAAAGCAGCGTATGACTTGGATCACAATTTTTTTTTCAAATTTGTGAAACCTGAGTGATATCCTAATTATCACTAATCCATTAGTCTTTCCGTGGTTATGCTCCTGAAGCACTTTCCTCACAGTGAACAACACAGTCCACCTGTTTACATAACAAACCAAAATGTCACTGGGGTCTTTTTGGAAATTTTGTCACGAAGTGCATTGTGGGAATGGGAATTCTACACAGCAGCAACAAAGATGGCAACAAAGCAACAGTGGTTTCTCACAGATTCGGCAAGAAAACGAGCCAGGTCGCAACAATATAAAATTATAGTCCACCAGGGTTGTTTTAAAAAATGAGCATAGTCGGTGGATGTGTTGGTGGATAAAGGCCACATTTGGCTTCAGCGCTCACCAAGAGACCGCGAAATTGCTGCTGCGTGGAATTCCTGTTCCATTATAATAGAGTCCCATATTACAGCTGTGAAGTGTTATATAGCGTCGAAAAGCTCAGGATCTCAGCTTTCCGATGCTATTTGAATTTTGAGACTGACGCAAAGGGTTCAGTAGTTACAGTAATTTGAATGATGTAAAGTGCAAAATGCAGTGCCGGAGAGTTTGCTGTTGTTAAAGGGTTAATAACAAACTCATCTTGTGCCTATAAGCATAGTGGTTGGTATGGCATCCACTTTGGAAAAGCAGATCTTCAGTTTTATTGGATGAATTCCCAGTAGTCAGATCCCTGGAAAGGCCAGATGACATCAACGCTGCACAAAAGGTTTTTATCTGTTTAGGGTGTCAGTCAATTATTGTTTTTTAATCATTCAATTATTTAAGAAATGCTTAAACTTTGATAAAATCTCAGAAAAATTCAGGGGTATTTTCCTCAGCGTTCTTCCAGGCAGTTTTTATTATTTATTATTTCACAATAATTAATAAGACAGCTGATTTTATTGCAACGTTACATGTGATTTTGTATTTGTTGTTTGTTCAGGTGAGAGAGGCGACCGGGGGATGAAGGGGGAGAAGGGCGATCGAGGAGACAGAGGAGAGAAAACAGGTAAGAGTCAGGTTTTATCATCTTATACTTCTATTTTACATCAGTCTGTAATATAAATCAGTCATCCACTCTAGAGCTCATTATCCTAAAACCCCTTAAATGTTACATCATTTGTCAGAAGGTTTAAAAAAAAAAAAAAAAAAAAGAAAAAAACTGCTGCAAAAATACAATTTATGATAAATGAAAATACAGTGAAACCTAAACATTCTTGACAAGACTAGACAAGACATCTGGAGAATTTATTATATACATCCACTCTCTGGCAGTCCCTCTACCATGAAAATAAGAGCATTTTATTATTTTTTAAAGACACTGTCCTGGAGATTTCCCAATCCAAAGACTACTGTTCTGAGTCCAGGAAGTGGACTCATTTTTGCAAAACTGGAACATTCTTAAACATTTGACAGCACCTGACTGAGGTTTTTTCTTCTACAAAAGTCTAGAGAGTCACCACAATAAAAGTCAACACAGTGTTGAATTAAAGTTAAGGTCATTTTTGTAGCGAACAGGAAAAAAATGATCTCTTTAAAGTAGTCTAGTTTAATTACAATACTCGAAGGGCCCCTAAAATACAAATATCCATGTTACATCCCTTTCTCTGAATGACCCGTGTCCTTTTCCTCCAAGTTTCATGAAAATGGGTGCAGGAGTTTTTTGCAGAATCCTACTGAGAGAAAAACAAACCAACGCACAAATAGACACAAGCCTACTGGATAACCTACAAGGTGAAACTGGACCTGATTTGAAACAAACTTGCATGTTTGGAGTTTAACACTAAAATACTTGAAATGCACACTTGCACCTGCCAGTGTTTCCTCATGATGTAAGCCTCTCAATAGACATCAGGAGGAGGCAACATAGCTACTAGTCCCACTTCCATCATCAGCTCAACTGATTTCCTGGAGCTTTTTACTTCCTCTTGGAATCAGGCGATCTTTACTTTGACTCTGAAAATAACAAGTTTCTGCAGCTGAGCAGGGATAGAATGTACATTTAACAAAAACAACTTTAATATGGTGTGGCCGAGTCGGAGCCCAGACCTCAGTCCAGTCGAGACTTTATGGCTGGACTTGAAAAGGTGTTCACTCAAAAACCCCATGAAATTTGACAAAGCCTGAGTAGTTTTGCAAAGAAAAAGGAAGAATTTCAGTGTCCAGATGTGCAAATCTGATCTGAGACCTGTCCACACAGGCTCAACGCTGTAATTGCTGCCAAATGTGCGTTGACTAAATACAAACTTGAAGCGGATGAATAATTCAGCTGTTGTTATATTATAGTCTTTTCTGTTGATTAGTGTCACAAAAGTCAGATCAACTCAACCAAGATCCAATGTTGTAAAAAAAAAAACAACAAATAAAAGGTGTTAATGTCCAAGGGGCTGAGGTCTATTTATGGGCACTGCAAAATTAACTGCAACATAAAATGTGAAGGAGTGGGATCAAATAAAACGTTCCAAGGTAAATTATATTTCTAATAATTCATAGTTGGATAAAAATGATGCCTGGTTGCACAGTCACAGTTAAGATAATCCCCCTGGGCACTGTTTCTGTTAATACAAGTACATATATCAGCGCATTTGATCCAAAACCAACAGTTTGACATACAGAAACAAAAATTTATGAGCTGATGACTTTATGGGGCTCATACATTTCTGCTGTACCTGATGTAAAGCGCAAAGAGCTGTGGGAAGTTTAAAGGCTCTGCAGATCTGCTTTTCTTTTCAGCGTAATCTCACGGTTTCCGACGCACAATGAAGAACCACATGGTTTAGCGTACATCAAAAGGGTCTGAAAACCATAATGCGCATGCATATGTGGGTGTGGGATCCTGTGGCGGTAAAATAAAACCTGCTCCAAACCGCTAGTCTGGACTCAGGTGGAGAAAAAAATATTAATTCCCCCAAAACCACAAATGCCACAAATGTTTTTGCTCTTGTGTTACATCATCACGGCTGTTCTCCATGTGATGAGCGACGGACTGGTGTTCGGTCCAAACCGACTCCATGCCTCAAACATCTGAGTCCGGTTTCTGCCCGTCACTGAACCGTCAAAGATCAGTCTTTTCTTCACATCATCGACATGACACGGATGTTTGATGTTTCAGAGGAGCAGAGCCTCATGCCGTTGGCTTTCAGAAACGTCCAGTTTGTCACATGTGGCTGGACTTAACGTTTACACTTCAAAGCATATGGCAAATACCTGGATGATCGCCGCCAGAACAAGCGCACAGTGACCCCAGGGCGCCGAATCCTCCACACATGTTGAGCCTGCCAGACAGGACGACATATGACAGGAAAGATTATGTGACTCTGCTGAAAGCCTCACACAGGAGTGAGTATTTCTGAGCAAAAAAGACCAAAAGGATTCCAGAATATCATCATCTGTGCTTGTGTAAGAGAAAGAGATCATTCATGTGTATCAGGATTAATGTCTCTTAAACTGAGCGGCCAGAAAATGAAAGAGGGACTTAAAAATGTTAGAAACTGTTCAAACAAAAACAAAACATTCTCTGTTTATAATTAGAAATATATAGTATAGCGTTATTGAGATCCAAATCTAAATTTCATTAATGAAAATTTCTTCTTTCTGTGAAATCTATGTGTCTGGGAACTGTTAAAATGGAATATTTTACATGTGCAGTATATTTCTTAGAGTATAAAGAAAGAATAGTATTTCTGCTAGTTTGTGATATGTATAAATGTAATATTTTCAGAAATGGAGCCATCAAAAATAAACACCAAATCACCAGGATAAGGCGTTATTTACTCTTGGAGTTTGATGTTCAGTTATTACATTGAAACCATACAGATAGTAATAATCTGTTCAGGGGAAAAGTTGCTTTTTAGTTCAACAAGTGCAGTCCATATATTTGACTGTTTTTAAAACCAAAAACATCTTCTTGTTTCTGTGTTTAACATCTCTAAAATCATGAGTTCAAACGTGACTAGCCCTAGTCATTAAATGATGCAGAGAGGTTAAAAATCGTAACTGTTACTTTATTCACCCCAACATTGCAGCGACTGCAAAAACTATAACAATACTCATTATGATTGTACCAGGACTAATCTTAAAGGATTCATCAGTCTTTATGAAACGTGGTACCTATTTTGATCAAATAGACACTATTATTAATCAAATGTAACCCAAAAATCCACATGTACCCTGTAAAGCTAAACATAATTAGAGATAGATATGTTTTTAATTTGCTTTTGGAATTCCCTCAGTAACCACAACAGAAGAAATCAAGGTTAGATTGACTTAACTGTCAAATATGTGGCTACAGTGGTGTTCAGCTGTTGTTCAACTACAATCTGGTGGAGATTGTGTTTTTGGAGCCACTTCAGGTGCTTCTGCCTAAATTTGTTCTCCTTACTTTTATGGGGAAGTAAACCCCTAACCACAAACTGACACTGTTTCTAGGCTTATAACTAAAATATAGCACCATGTAGCTTCACGAATATTTGATGTTCTCTCTTTATATATGATTTGTTGATGAGCAGAAGCATATTTTTTATTTCTGGGAATCTTTTCATGGTTTTCTAACTTCACAAAACGGCATTGAATAGTTGTGTTTTCATTTAGGATAAAATAGGATGAAATATGTCCGCCCTAAGCTGAGGTAAAAGCCCAGTAATTTGTCCATTAAATCCATGAAAGGGATTTTTCTCCAGTGTATGTAACTGTTACTAAACACCTCATTTTCTTTGTGCTTTTGGATCAGTTGCAGCATTTTGTGTAATTTTCAGTTGACAGTTGAAGTGTTGCAGGAGAGACTGGAAGTGAAATACTCCAAATTCCCCAAAGGCACATTAACACAATCAGCTTGAAACCTGCATCACTATGAAACACACATTTTCACACACTCAGCTCTTTGCTCTCAGAGGCTGATAGTTATTGTCAAGGGTCTAACCCTAAGTGTAGTGGCTTTAACGTTTGACAGACTGTTTTTACAGCGGACCTTAAACTACGGACATCCAGAGATAAATGATTTCAGATTTGTCCTCGCACTCAGTGATTTATTTTCACCGTGGGATTCATGCTTCTGAGCGGCATCATCCTTGTCTATGTGGAGATGCACCTTAAGCCAACATATAAGCTAATTTTGGTGTCTCCGTCCAACACCAATACTGAAAAACACATTGAGTTTGCTTAAAATGAACATATTTCTGAGTTTCCCAGATGAAGCTCTGATAAGCCATATAAACACACGCCTCCTCCAGTGCTTCTTCATACACTCCTGCCCATAAATTCATGGAACTGTTCAGCAGTTGCATAATCACTGTTAACAGAACATATTTCATACACATCCATAATTCAGTAGAAAAGGATGTATAAATCCAGTATAATAACAAAATATAGAACATTATCTGATTAAGGGAATATCTAGTTATAGAAGAATGCATAAAATAACATATTATTGCGTATTGCCTATTCGTAATTTAATTAATACAGACTATCATGACTAGGAGATATTATCGCATTTATTAATGATTGCATTCGTAATAAATAATTAAAGGGCATATAAATATTGTAGTTTTTGTTAAAAAAAAAGGTTGATTATGCAAAACTGATTGTGTGTGAGGTGACTAAAAAAATGGATGTGAATGGTTTGTATGGATGCCTTGTGTTATTGTAAAAATTGATAGAAAAAAGTGTGTTAAAGCAAAGGAAGTGGAATTAATTTAATTATTAGTTTGTAAAAAAGGGGTGGGAGTCTATAAGTTATACTTCTTCCCGCTCCTTTTCAAGTTTGACCATGTTGTATAGTTCTTTATTATCTGATGAGTCTATGTGCTTGAAATAAAACTGCACTAAACTAAAAGTAGAAAGGAAACTAAAATTATAAAATAAAAGCAAATTACCATTTAAAAAAAAAAAAAAAAAGCCCATTGTTTTGTTATGCTTCTGTGAAGACAAGAACTTGCAGCATCTTTCCGTCACTCATGAACAAGCAGGAAAGGTCGAGTACAGTGGTGGACGGTGCATTTGTGATCTGTTGCATTAACGATCACTCCTAAGCCATTGAACTGTTCCATTCTTTAAACTCACATGTTCCCCTTTGCACATGCTCTGTTCTGTTGAGGTCAAAAAGGGAATGTCTCAGCAAGAAAACGAAACACATCCAGGACATGACATGTTGAAACAGTCAACAATTTAGTTTTGTTATTTTTCCTCGTTGACAATAAACAAAACAGTCCTTGCATTTGTTTGTGTCTGATGCAGTATCACCTTTTGAAACACTAAAAAGATTTTTCCGCAGATATTTCATGATAATATTTGAGATTGTATAAAAGTTTAAGGGTATACAAAAACTTTTTTCCACTAGTGTAGGAGACCAACAGATGGATCAGTGTGTCATAGTGAAGCAGTCCATCACCCAGTCCATCCATGGTCCTACTATCACCTGTACTGTGGTTATGACTGAAACAATGCATCGTGCATGTGGGAGTTTTACTCTGTGGGGAGGGGCTGGGTTCTCCCTCAGAGATATGGGCAGTTTGGAGAACCACCACTGCTGGACATGGAAAGAACCCAGTGCATTATGGGGGTAGACCAGACTGACCTCTAATACAGGGGTTCCCAAACTTTTAAACTCATGATCCCCAAAATAGTGGCGCCAGAGACTGGAGCCACACTATCCTGGGAGGGACTGAAACATTAAAAAAATGTGCACACGGGAGTCACGCAATGATACTGTGGCCGCATTGCATTGTGGGTACCTGACATTTTACTCATTATGTTCTGTTTTATGTGCAGGGGTTGGGGGGGGGGTTATGTTAATGTTTATTGAGGTTAATGTGTCTGTTTTACAATGTTTATTGGCATTTTAATGTTTATTTTTATTAATGTGACACCGTTGGTCAAACCTGAAGGCCGGACAGTGCCTTACCTGTTTGTTGCTATTAAGCTGCTTTTCATGCTGTGTTAATGAAATCTTAGCTCTTTCAAAGTAAAAGCACTTCCTATGTGTCTCAAAACTCATAATATTAATATCCTTCCTTCAAAGTACAGGTGCATCAATACTGCCCCTAATAAGTCGAAACAACCTCAGGGATCACATCAAGAGGTTTGTGAAAATCATCTGACGATAGAGACACTGTGAGAATTTCGTACAGTTTTCAACAAATGTCCAGTTGGACATGAGTAGAATATGGCGATTAAAAATTGAAGTCGCACAAATGTCCAAGTGAAATGCACTGATGACCCAGTGGCATTTTAAGTCCATAGGGTCAAAGGTCAGCTTCTCTGTGAAGTCACAATATCCTCCAAAAATATTTTTCAGGCCATTATTCACTGTCATATCCAAGGAGTGAGGACTTCGGCTCCATAATGAACTAAATTTATCAGTATCTTAAAGTTGTAATGCAGCTCATGGCCACTAGAGGCTGCTCTACAAGCCCTGTCTTCCATACACTTATATTATTGATCTTCTCTCAAAAATACTAAGTCAGTAATGCTTTTCAGGACTTATTCTGGTCTCAGCTGTAAGTTTTCAGACTGATCTCAGGTCAGATAGAAGCTTAGACGTCTGCCATGTCAGGCTTTGATTGACAGGTGTGATTGACAGCTCATTCGCCTGCAGAGTCGTGTCGTTCTGTTTAATAAAACACATTTTTTCCTGACAGATGGCTCCACTATTGCTGTAGTTAATAAGTTACACTAACAAGACTGTGGAGTGACTTTGTTATGACGTACGTAGCATTAGCTCTCCCATGATGCATTGCACTCTCGCAGATTTCCCCTTTTGTCCAAATATGGTCATTTCTAGCTCCAAAAAGCCAACACGGTGACAGCCAATATGCAAACTAGTGGCTTCAAAACAGCTGTTCGGATGAGCAGGATGACGTGTACTCCATCTGCTCATTATCTACAGTCTGTTGTCGTATCTCAGGAACAGAAGAGCAGACTGTGTCCATATGTCACATTTGCTCCGATACTGAATTGTTGACACTAATCTTCATTGTCCACCTTGACTGAATAGATCCTCTGTGCTTCTGGGTCGAACATGTGTGTGAACAATTTGTTTAGCTTCTTTTCCATATTTGAAGCATTATCTACTGTTACGGTTGCAACTTCAATCAGAGTCAACTTTTTTGGCCAAAAACTGTGAATACACATGAGGAAAATGGACATGTTTTGTTCCTCTTAATGATGTCACACTGTTTTACAACAGAATACACCACAACAGTCAAATCACATTATACATTACTATGTCACAAATCAAATATTCACATGTTTGGATGTAAAACTCCAGCTTCTACAGCTACAACATACATAATGTATGTACATGTATTTACTGTCTCCAAGTCTTTGATGCTTGAACACAACAAACAAATGCACTCGGAGAAATTTAATCTAATTTTATTCTTTTCTAATTTCATGAACACACAGTTAAACAAACACACATGCTGCAGCCACAACAAAGCAGTGACGTGAGCCTTTTAATTTCATTTGGAGATGTCGTCTTAACAATGAGACACAATGTGCTCGTCTTTAAAATGGGAGAATTTGCAGCAATGATCCAAAATAGAGGTTTGGACGATGTTCATCAGACCCTTGAGGTACGTCCTTGTTTTATTTATTGCCAGAAAATCCCATGTAAGCACATCATCCTGCAAAGAGTGTTCAATCCTGATAGTTTTAAACCTATTTCAACAGATGTGACCCAAAGAAAGATGTCAGTTTTGGTTTGAGAAACCTAAAGGATTAAATCAACTTTACATTGTAGCTCAGATTAGAAGGATAAAGGAGACTTAGGGTGATTCTGAAACATATTTTCTTAGACTTCAACATCAAAACAAAGCAAAACTTCCCAGGGTTTTTCTTGCCTCTCTGTGAGTTTAATGCAGTTATCGATGCAAAAGTCGTAACATTAAAAACACTGGAGCTGTTTCAGTCTCAGCCGCTGCCAAATTCTGAGTGTGCACTGGCCAAGAAAATGAAATTAGAGGCAAACAAATTACACAAAACGAAAAGAAGAGACAACAAAGGCAACACAAGAGACTGGGAGAGAATAACACTGGAGTTTTAGGGGAATATTTGGAGAACATAAGGAGCTAGTTAGACCTTGTCCCAAAGCCATTCAGTCCATCCAGCCCTTCCTGCCAGATAGACATTCATAATAAGCCATCAGTCCATGTTCTGGCCTTCTTCAGGTATTGACAGTCTGTAGTTCCCCTGGTCTCTGAGGCTTGAACCACTTGGATGACGACCAGCGCTTGGACCTCGCCCGACTACTTCTCTCCTGACAAAAACAGTCATTAGATCTCACGCAGCTCACATTATTTTCCCCAGTTTTGCTGAAAAGGTACGTGTTTGTTATGAAATGTAAAATTTCATCCAAATAAGAGAATATGGAAGTTTAGGGTAGATGTTCGAATCATCCAGATGCAGAGAGACAGGATGATTTAGGAACCATAAAACTTTATTTTTGCAGTATTATTAATTTTGACAGTTGGTTCTCTGAAGGTGAGTGTTATTTTTTTGAAGTGAACTGCATAAATTTGTGGTTTGGTATAAACTGGTATCTGATTTTGGTTCAGAAATGAAGATAATTGTTCTGTTATTTAAACCTAAATTTGCTTGTATGTACAATATGTATGCGAACTAACAAGCAGGGTGTACGAAACAAGATAAAAATTATGTAAAAGATGCAACAAAATGTAAAAAAGCGCAGGATAAAAATGAGGTAAAAGATGCAATAAGACATACAAGCCACAACAAGATAAGAAAAAAATAAACAAAATAATTAAATAAAGATTGAGCAATATCTCGCAAAATATCATTGACCTTTATAATGCCTCTGGAGTGCTTTTCTCAAGTACAGAAACAGCCAGAGCAGGCATTATTCCAGATCTACACTGTCCAGATGTATTTCAATTTCTAGTAAATTTTCCCTCATAAATTACATTTGTGAGTCTGTCAGATTTTACAAGAGGCTGGAGGGATACAAACTGACGCAATCTGAATTTGTGAAAAATATTCAACTTTGAAGTTTTCCAACTAACGATAACATTGTCATCACTGATGTTTTTCTAAATTTGCCTTTGCTAATTTTTGAGTCAACTACAATATTGTGGCATGTAAGAATTCCTAAGCATACACTCGCGGAAAAAATTATTCGATCACCCTTGTTTTCTTCAATTTCTTGTTCGTTTTAATGCCTGGTCCAACTAAAGGTCCGTTTGTTTGGACAAATATAATGATACCAACAAAAATGGCTCATAGTAGTTGAATTTCAGAGCTGATATCTATCCATTTTCC
>JAPQRP010000018.1:26711981-26725678 GCA_037367295.1 Apogon hyalosoma
AAGATTTAGAAAAAAAAAAAAATAAAAAAAAATACAAATATATATATATATATATATATATATATATATATGTACAAGGCGTGAGAAGATGTAAAAGATAAAAATAATGAAATTGATGTAAAAGATGCAACAAGATGAAAAAGACAAACAAGCTAAAACTGATGTACAAGATGGGCAAAAGATATGAAAAGATGTAATGACAAAAACAGCTTAAAAGACTAAATAAAAAACAAAGAAAAGACTTTCTAACACTGTTTTAATGGTGAAAGAGTCAGTTAACGTGTAGACCTTTTGCTAGTTTAAATGTGTTTGGGTAAATTTGAGTCCAGTGGAGATGTCAGATGGATTTCTTTGGAACTCGAGCTGATCTGCTTTAGTGTATGGAACTCATTTCCTGAATAAAACCTGACATATATATTTTTACAGATTCACTGCAATTCAGCAACAAACAGTTCGGTTTAGATGTACAAAACATTTCAAACAAACACACAAAGAATCAAATACAGCGTGATTATACTGACAAGTTTTCTCACAGATGACCTGAGTAATACCACCTCCAGGACAGCAGGTGGCGCTGTGAGTCAGTTTGCAGGACATGTTGTAGTTGTGGGACATGGTTAATTGGTTTCTGATGCGTAAACATTTTCACTGTGTTAATTTGGCTGAAAATTGGCTCCAGAAACAAACATTACAACCAAGAAGACGGAAATGAAGACACATCAGCTATGTTTAGTGTGGAAGTATCTGTGAATGTTTTAATTGTTCTTAGAGGTGGATTAAACCAACCACACTGACGAAAGCAAATGTGTGGAGGAAGTGTGGAGCGGTTCGCTTGTGGTGGGAATTAGAACAGAACCAGCAGCTTGAAGCCACCGGAGTCTGGTGCTAACCCAGAAAATATGAACACAGCAGGGGTTACTTGAACATTTGTGCTCAGAGCCATAGTTTGATGTGTCTGATATTGTGTTGACATGTCGAAAGCTTCTCGTTTGTATGTTTGACTAAACTCTTCCTGTGTTACGGTGTTTTGTGCAACTGAAAGCTGAAAATAAGTCCCAGTTCATTCAGATATCTCCCATCACCTGTAACAAGACACATAGTTTGTCTGCAGGTTAAGTACATAAGTAGTGTTGTACAAGTTACTTCCACACTGTAATACTCCTGTGTTACTTTTGAGTTACATACAGACTCTCATCGTAAATACCCACCCACCCATCCACCACGGTCTATGAAGTTCGAATCCCAGCTTGCATTATTTTCAACATTTTCCATGTTCAAACAGGGGACCGAGGACGCTGGTAGATAAATCCACAGTTGATAAAGAATTCTAACTAGTCGTAGAATCGTTAGCTTACCTTGTCGTTGCTGATCACAGGGGTCATGCTAATGCTAACTAGCTTCTGTAAAGCAGGGTTAGGGTTAGTAATGAGCATACGTCCATGTGGACAGTGGACTGTCTTCTGCCGTCTGCACCCATTGGCTGAACACCAACAGGAAATAGAACTTTCCCGCTGCATTTTTTATTCCTTAAGGTCTCATGGTCTTGCTGTTTCGTTTTTTGTTTTTGTTTTTCATTTGAGCACTTAAATTATGGGCGAAAAGTGTGTTGTAACGCAAGCGCTATTGAACACGCGCCGAGTAAAATATTACTGAAAACTGATTAGTAATGCCTTACACTACAGTGTTACAGCAAAAAGTAATCCATTACTGTAATGCATTAACTTTGTAATGAGTTACTTCCAACACTGTGAATAGACATTTGGTTTTTTTTGCATCAGTTGAAGAAAAAAATCATCAGTGAGGTCCATAGATTTGCAGTGGGTCAGGTTTTTATTGGATGAAATGTAGTGTTTTATGGTGGATCTGGGAAGGAACCGACCCTGAGGTGACCAGAATCTGGAGGGGGAACGCAGTATGGAACTTACAACAGAAAACAAATGAGAATAAGATGAAAATCAGGGTCAGAAAGGTGCACCATGGTATCAAGAAAGGGTGACGAAATGATAGGAAAGAAATATAGTACAATATCTTCAAAGGGTTGGAAGGGGGCATGGGAAGGTCATGAGTTTGGGTCAGGGGTGGAGCATATTTATCAGAAAGCCAATGAGCAACAACCTGACAGTAAGGAATGTTTTGACCAAAAAGAAGTCAGTTCTTAGTAAGATGAAGGGGGCTAAACTTTAAACCACCAGCCATAACATTCTGACCACTGACAAGAGAAATGTTGATAACATTGATTATTTCATTACATTGGTACCTTTCACTAGGTTGGATATATTAGGCAGCACGTGAACATTTAGTTGTTGAAGCTGATGTGTTAGAAGCAGCTAAATGATCAACGTAAGGAACTGAGGGACTTTGACAGGGATCATACTGTAATGGTGAGTGGGTCAGAGCATCTCCACAACTGCAGGTCTTGTTGGATGTTTGTGGTTTGACATGACCGGACTCATTTTCCTATAATACCTATGTTTAACATTATGTTTGAAGAATCTTTTAGCTAGCTTTCAGCTCCGCATCAGTGCTGTAGTTAAATCTGGAAGCATCTACTATCAATCTGGAATGGGGATAAAAGTTTATATATAGTGCACTTGCAAAATAGTGTTGAGAGAAACGTTTTAGTGCAACATGTGCGAATGAGGAGGTAACTTATGGTATTAACCCTTTAACAATGATGATCTCTCTGATGCTATATTTTGCAAAAAAATATGAAGCTATAATATGGATACTAAATGTTCAAGACCAAAAAGCATGTTTGAGCAGATGTCAAATAATTGAAAAGTTTATTCCTGTAATCTCAAAAAGCTTCTTTATGGACATTTACAGTTGTTTCTGATAATAAATATGCTAAAAAAAAAAAAAAAACTTTGTTTTTTTTAAGCATTTATTATTTATAATGATGATAATTTATGGCCAGATTTTGAAAGTTAAGTTCTTCCTGAAAACAAAGGAATATGCAAAAAAGACATTTTCTGATGCTTTTATTGCAAAGAAATCCTGAAGACACCTAGGTGACCTGTTAAAATGGAAGTCTTAAAAGGGTTGACATTAAAACATGCATCTTTGTGAAACCAGGCCATTTTCAGGATGTAGTTACAGCTTGGAGGTTGTTGTTCTTTTACATAGTGAGGAGGACTTAACAAAACTTTAATGCATGGTTAGTGGAAGTAAGAACAATGACAGTCCCATAGATGTTCACCTCTATTCCTGGAGAATACTTCTAGCGAAGTTACAAACATTGCCATTTTCATCATTCGCCTCCAGCCCCAAATTAATCCAACAAATTCCAGGAGGAAATGAAATGAAAAATGTGAAATCCTTCATACAGATCCCTCAGGTGTTGTTACAACCACAGAGATGGACCAAAACAGACTAATAATGTGGTAAACATTAAGTCCAGTGTCCTGTCGTCTCTAGTGAGTATTGTGCAGACAGACATGGTTGAAGCCTCTGGAGATGAGAATGAATGTCCTGGTGTTTTGTCTGGAGCCTTGTGGTGACAGAACAGCCATCGTCACATTTTCAGAGGGAGGAATGTAAACCTTGATGGTGTGTGAGAACTGCTGCTGCTCATTATCTGGGATGGAGACTCATTCCTCATTCACTATGTGACTGAAGGCCTGTTTATTGGCAAGAATCTGATGTTAGGATGCATCATGATGTAGAGATTATGATTCAGAACATGGGATGATATTATACTGCAGCATTATTAAATCGAACTACAACAAATCTGTGATTATACAAAGATCACACTAATTTATGCATCAAATCTGAGAAGAAAAAGTTGCAGATTAAAATTTTGCATCATCCTACAGTTTAGACACAACAATTCAACCATCATCTCATGTCATGTATTAATTAAAAGTCAGTATAGAGACTTTAAGTTCAATACACACAATCACAAAGCATGATACCATAATACTCATGTGTAAATACATTTTTTTAAACCTGTGGCTCCTATTTAATGATGAGACATCCGCCCTTTAGCCGTGTTCACAGCAGAACCAACAACACTACAATAATATTTTTTGTGTCATCAGTTTTTTGTCTAACTGAAGGGTCCGATGGACTATTGGTGTCAGTTGTCGTCCGTCTGTCATCCGTAAACAATTTTTCAAGAATCTTCTCCAAAACCATCAGTCAGAATGACTTGATATTTGTTGTGGACCATCTTTGGGGTAAGGTCTACCAAGTTTGTTCAAAGACTGAAGAAATATTGAGTTTTGAATTTTTTCTGAATTTTTGAAATTTTACAAATCCCCATCTCCAGGTTCATAGTCCTGTATGAATGAGTCTTTAGATTCATCTAGTAGCTTAATTACAACGAAATGCTCCTCTAACCTGCCTGTAATATTGTAAGAATGTAGGGAACCATGAAGTAAAAATGAAAACAGACCCATGCAGATGAAACCTTTCCATGTTTTGGAGTTTTAATCCAAGCTCTTTGCAACCGTTGGATTTGACACAAACCTCAGAGGATTCTCAGTGAGCGCAGAAGACTTAGTCCAGTTGGATCAGATCCTCTTTTGGACCGGTTCTGCTCCAGCTCCGACAGCTGCATCTCATTAACCAACAGGACACATGGTCCAGACCCGGGCCATGCTGTGCTGTACCATGTCAAGACCTCACCTGAGCGCATGCATCTGCTGCACATCTGAACGCTCACACAATGTTTGACTTTCTGTGCAGCCGAACATCCAGAACATTTCAGATGCTGTTGAAGTTTGGCTGAATCTGTCATCATCCACTCAATTTAGCATCTCCTCTTTCCATTTCCTTTTCTCTTTTTTTTAAGTTAAATTATTCAGCCTTTAAATATTTAAAGAATAAAGACTGAGAAAATATAATAAAAGCATTTATTATGTAGATTGATACACATTTAGTAAAACAAAAACCACCAATGAATCAAAACTATGTATCAGACTGAATAAAGTATAAAGCTCATTATTTACACACATCTGTATTATGGTATCATCAAGTTTTCTTCATTAAACTAAAACTCACAGATGCTTATTTAGACAGTTTGGTCAAAATAACATTGTTTTACAGTCTTCACTATGTCAGCTGATAGTTTACATTATAGTCCTGTTTGCTTAGCTCTGTTTTTAGACTGAAAACAGCCACAGTAAAACCATGAATCACCTCTGTTTTCTGTTCGGTTTGTGTTGTCAGTAGCTGAACTAAAGATCTGTTTGGAATCCAACAAACAAGGTCAGAACTGTCATAGTTTAATCTGAACCGTGGATCAACAAACAGCAACTTGGCAAAGATAAGAACATCCCATAATAACTTTATGCCTTCATAAGCCACATAATCAAACTCTCCCGTGTAGAAGAAACACTGACATTTCAACATCAAACTCCATTCTTTTAATTTAGAGCTGTGTCCGGTGGAGAAAACAACAGTGATTCTAGATCTGATCAATGAGTAACTTTTACCGACTCTAAAAGTTGTTTCTTAGAGGTTCATCATTCGTATCTGTACAATCCAATGCACTGGCATCACAGCTCTTATTTCTAAACACTATAATGATAATATTTGGTAAGTTTTTTTTACATTTGAAAGTAGAAATACTACATATATCCTCTTTATAATGGAGTACAACAACAAAAGTCACATCTCATCTTCTATATCTTTTCTTTTTCTGTGCAGCTGCTTATTTTATTTTATCCCATAAGCTCATAAGTGCAGACACTGAAGTCTAGTTCCTTTCCAGACTTTATTTCATGATGTTCCGATGAAGGTCAGAGTGAAAAAAAACTTAAAAACCCCTTTAATGTTGCAAACAACTCCAGAAAAATTGAAATGTCCCCTCGTTCTGAACGGTGTTATTTGTTTTTCTTGCCTGTGTCTGTGATTTATGGAAACTATTCTTTTAACTTCATGTTGGTTGGATTTGCAGGTCCACACCAGCCCATGACAAACTGTTCTTATTTCTGCTTAAATAATGACTTCAGTCTCAAAACATGGCTGATTATGATGCTTTTAGCTACCTCATTTTATTACATTTAACACATGAAAAACTTTGCCAACGTGCGTTCAAATCTGCTGTGTTTTTGTGTATGATTTAAGTTGATGTACGTTTTTATTTGATGTTGCAGTGGAGGAGACTCTGGTCCGGCTCGTGAACGGTTCGGGTCCCCATGAGGGTCGTGTGGAGGTTTTCCATGAGCGGCGTTGGGGGACGGTGTGCGACGACGTCTGGGATAAAAATGATGGAAATGTTGTGTGCAGGATGTTGGGATACAGAGGAGCCACTGAAGTGCATAAGACCGGACGCTTCGGACAAGGTACGACATTGATACAGTATTTAAACAAATCAACAGCAAAACAAAAACAGCAAATACAGTTTGTTTTTGGCGAATAAATACCATAATATCAGAACACATGATTAAGGTTACTACAGTATAAATGCACAAAATAAGCTTCTAGGTGGTTCTGGTAGTTTCTATGTTGGATAGAGACAGTTTCAAAGTATTGGCTTTTCTGAACATAATAAAACTCAGTAGCTGAAGATCTTTATGGAAATATTTTGCCGAAATTATATAAATTGCTTGAATGAGATGAAATATTATTATATCCCTGAAATCGAGTTTCGGGGATATAATGGTTTTACTCCGACCACCGCATATCCTTCATATGAATGCGATAACAAGGACAGATTTGGTTGGTCTTCTTCTCCCTTGATAACCAACGTAGCGGACCCCTAATAGAAGAACCCTATCGATTTCAGCTTCTCTGAGTATTACAAGTCACCTAAATAGGGACACTTCAGTTCAAAATCTTTTTTTTGGACATAAATCAAGCAATAATAGGACGACTGAGATCAAATTTGGTTCATATTGATCGTCTTACAAATGTCCATTTTCTCGCTACCATCCAGAGTTCATATGGTGTCATTTTCATTCACTAGGTGGAGTTTTGTGGGGAAACATTGGTTCTTCTGACCATTATTCTGCCACTATCAGGTCGATGTAGCTCAAACTGAGTTCATATTGATTGTCTTGTGGATAGATTTAAATATAGGAGAGGACTGGGGGGATTATGCCAGTGTCGGTCCATGCATTTTATTCCTAAGCCTTCAGTGGTGTTCTACCTGACTTCATCCATCTTTTAATATTGTAAGCGACGTGGGTGTGTATACAAAGGAACAAATCAGTCAGAACAGGTACTGGGTCTTTCTCATAACTTTTAGTTCGCGCCAACGCACAGTACAGTCCAACTCAACTCTCCATCCCCCAACTTATCTCTCGTCTTTCAGAACAGCGCCCCCTAGGTGAAATCCCTGATAACAGAATATCAACTTAACGTTACTGTAAACTTATATGTAAACAATCATACAGTAATTATGTAAGACACACAAAAACCATGTCTGTATAACATTGTCATAAACATGTCTTTACTATTCCTGCGCTTATGTCTCACCCAGAATATTTGCTTATTATTAGCATTTCCCATTTTCACTCTTACAATATCAGTAACATACCATCAGTGCTACACAAAAAACACAACATAACTGTGTTGCGTCACAGAAAGAATGTCAATACTAAAGGAAGAAACCAATGAACACAATTCAGCAGGTTTCCTTTCGCAACAGTCACAGCTGCAGCATGTACATCATCTCGACACAGTCAGTAATATTCACTGAATAAAATGACAAAAAAATCACACAAATGCTCATTAAATACATTCTACACTAAACCGACTGCTCTAACCAAATCCATGTATTCTCCTCTGCTGGGTTGAAAACAGATATTAAATCTAAACCAATAAATTTTAGTATATCCATGTTGCTACAGATGTGGTTTGTGGCTGCTACGCTATTTAACCTCCAATCAAATGACTGAAAATGTTATTATACTCCTGGTAGATCGCCGCCGTGTGGCCAATATGAAAACTGATTGGTTAAATTAGCAAGTTCACTGTTGAGATTTCTTTTACCCGGCAACACATGATGCTGAAATATGATTGGACGATAATATACACATACATAAGCAGTAGCCAAGACAAAATATACCAAGTAAAGACAATAGACAATTGGAAATCATTTAATACATTTTCTTGAAGCAAATATTTAAATGTAGGTCAGTGATTCTGATTCTTTAGGTCAGCAGAGAACGACTTGATGAACACTGACATATGCATTTGAAACTGCAATTATTCTTTGATTAAACCAGATTTCAAGTGTTTTGCATGTGAGTTTCAGTGGAAAAGCAGCTTTAGTTACAATTTTAATGAGTTTTATTGTCAAAGAACGGACACATTTTAGTAATCGACTTTGGCGTCTGCAAGATAATGAATGCATCCTGTGTCTGTAATTGCTTTGGGATGTTTCTGTTCATAAAATTGTCCAAAATAAGACAAGATCCAAAGCATGTCTTATATTTTTTCAGGTCATCTCATAATAATTGATTCAGTAATGGTAAGAAATCATCTCTAATAGCACAGCTCCAGTGTGACGCTGTGTTGGTCCTTTTTATTGTTTACATGTTAAAACCAACCAGTGGAGATGATGGTCTGTATTAAATTTGAGGAAACGCTGACTTTAGGCTCGTTCTCCAGAGGTCAGAGGTCACGTTGTGAAATAAACAACATCTCAATCTCAGCAGGAGGTCAGTCACATTGTGCTTACCCACAGAACATCTCTGCTGAGACAAACACAGGGAAGCACTTCTGGTTTTTACAAGCTCTGCTGTTTTTTGCTGTTGAGTGGTATGACTTGACCAGTGCCCTGAAATGCTGCAGGGATTAATATAAGGCTTTTATAGGGAAAGTCGTTTGAGCCAGATGTCGTCAAAAAAAAAGAGTCTCAGAGGTCGTATCCATCTCTTTTCTCGCTCTCGCTTTGTTCATTTTATTCCGCTCAGCAGTCGGACTTACATCATTCAGCGTCTCTGTCCAGGCTGAGTTGTTACCAATAAGTCTGGAAAACCGAGAAAACACGCTTTTGTTCCAGACGACAACAACAAAGACGAAACGTGTGGCTGGATTCAGTTTAATACAATCTGGAAATCAAGTATAGATTTTCAGATGAGTCACTTACCTCTGTTTTTTGTCTTAGTTTCATTTATGAAGCAGAATGAATTTAACAGGAGGAAACAGAGTTTACCACCTCAAAAAACAAATAAGAGCCTTTTCCTAGTCAAGTGTAACAGAGAGAATCGTAACAATGGAAAAGCTGCTGTATCTGTTCAGCACACACCGAATAAATAAACTAAATGTTTTTCATTTTGTCCACAAAGTAATTATTTGTGCATGAGGCTGTTCTAATCAGAAGCAGAAATAAAAGCAGGCTTGTTAAATTATTTTCCAGGATTTGACAAAATGAGCAAACAAATTTAAGAGGATTTCTTATAATCACATATTGAGCCAAAAAAAAGTTGTGGAGAGCATTTTAACCACTCAAGTGTTATATTTAAGTACAAACTGGAGGCGCTTTATGCTACTTTTTACTTTATACTCCAATAAATTTTAAAGAAATATTGTACTTTTGACTGTACTCCATGTACTTATCAGCTTTTATACAGTGGATAACATGACAAGCTCACTTTATTGTACTAATTAAAACTGAGCCAGTTGTTTTTGGTTTTTTTTATCTCTCAAGAAGTAGAGTCTATTCAGCTCTTTCCATATTTCTGTGAGCTGGTAACAGATTTTTGCTCTAAACTTTAAGTGCTCCAGTTTATCAACACTAAAATTCAAAATCTAATTAGATTACATTACATTACATCAGACTTTATTGATCCCACAACGGGGAAATTCAACAGTCAAGACAGCAACACAATAAAGTGGGCATTCATAAAGATATTGCAAAAACAACAATATAATAATAATGATGATTAAAAACTATAATATGTCGCTAGAATCCAATATGTCTCCTCTAAAAAACTGAAACCAGTCAGTACTTTTACCTCAGTACTTTAACTACATTTAACTACATTTTACTGCTAATATTTGTATATTTTTACACAAAAAGAATCTGCAGTGTGTGGTGTGTTCCTGCATGTTCAGCTAATGATGGGTTAAAACTAGAGGGTTACTTTCAGTGTGTCTTGCATGTCCACGTGCAACATCTACCAACAAATAAATGTTCTTCAATATTTACATTGTTTCTATCGGTAGTTTTACTTAAAGCTGCAGTGCCTCATAGTTTTTCAGCATCAATGGGTAAAAATTCTGTAATAACCATTATACCTCTGCATCTTCTCTTTGCCTGTGTTTTCAAGATGTAGAAATTATACATCATTACAACCTGATTTTTGCTCTTGTCTTCAGTGTTGCCAACTTGGCAATTTTGTCATTAAATCTGGTGACTTTTCAAACTCTCTTGGTGACTTTTTCTTTTTTTTTTCAAAAGCAACTAGCAAGAAATCTAGTGACTTTTTGTGGTCGTACTGGAGACTTTTATGGCGTTTTGGAGACTCTGGCGTGAAAGCACGCATCGTCCTGCAGTAACTGATCGCCATCATCCTAATGCATTCACAAGCGGTCAGTGTCGCAGGAGCCTCCCATCGCACACGCAGGCATCACTTACAGAACACAGTGGATCTACAAATGCACAAAACATTTAGTAACAGGCTGAATATTGTTAAAATTGCAGTTACTTCTCCAAAGGCATGTCAGGTTGTTCATATTTGTTCAGGTTATTCACATTTTTTGTGAAAGAATAGTTGATAAGTGCAAACATAGTCATAATGTAATCTTAGTATTTGTGGAACTCTGAATGTGGAACGTGAACTAAAATGGTTATTGATATCTTTGATGTAATTTTTGCATTTCACAAATTCATCACAAGGGCCAAATTTGATCCTTTGGCAAGCTGGTTCTGGCCCGCAGGCCGTATGTTTGACACCTATGATCTAAATCAGGGGTCTCAGACTCACCTTACCTGGGGGCCGCTGAAGGTAGAGTCTGAGTCAGGCTGGGTCGCATTAAGTATTCCACAAAAAAAGGGTTTCTTTACTTTACTCACAGCTATTAACATGCACTTTTTGATGAACTCGTCTTCTTTGAATGTCTTTCCGGCCCTACCAATCGTCTCTCTCACCACGTAGCCACTTCGACTGCTGCTTCATTCTCTTTACTTACTTTATTGAATAAATCTTGTTTCCTCAATAGACATTTTTTCAGATTGTCGACCCGGTTCTTTCTCTCATCTCCCTTGTATTTTGTAAACTCCTCAGCATGTCTGGTTGAGTAATGACGTCAGATGTTGTATTCCTCGTACACCGCAACTTTCTCTGTGCATATGAGTCTCGTAGGGGTGCCCCTGTGCTCCACAAAAAGGCACGTTTTAAGAGAGACATGACTGGAACTGGGCGATGGCAGATATTTTCCGTCCAGAATATGTTTAAACTAAGTGACTAATGTTCATACTTTCCCAGGTACTTCGCGGTTGGCTAGCTTGACAACCATTAACAACAAATGCCACCAGAAGCTGTCGTGAGACTATCTATGGTAGAACATAAGTGATAAAACTAAATAAAATGAAAGTGTAGCAAGATTCAGCAAAAAGGTGCGTTTCAGAACGACGTGCAGGCCGCACTAACGCTAAACTTTGATGTCAAGTAGGGGTCACAAAATACCATCCCGTGGGCCACAATTGGACCTGGGCCGTGAGTTTGAGACCGCTGATCTAAATCCTTCATCCTCCACTGCAAAAAAAAAAAGAGAGAGAGAGAGAGAGAGAGAGAGAGAGAGAGAGAGAGAACCAGATCAGATGCTTGTCTCTGGTGTAACATACTGTACTATATCTAAACCCCATTCTAGCACTTCTTCTGTAGGTTATTGCTAGTGTAGCGTATGTGTAAGAGGAACCACTGTATGTGTACTGGATATCCTAAGTCACAGATAAACAAGTTAAAGGTGCATGACTCGCTGCCTCTCAGTAAAAGTCTTGTTTTTGTTTTCATTAGGAAAACTTTTCAACTTCAGATAAAAACATCTGTGGCTTTTAAGTAAAAGATAACGTCTGTTACCAATTGTAGCCGCAGTGTTTGTGAATGTCAAAGGCTTCCAAACCTTTATTAAGCGTGTTTACCAAAACCATATCTAATCCTGATCATTTAGTCCAGCGGTTTTGATCTTGAACTCGGTTACATTGTGCTTGCTCCCCGTCTGACTCGGGCTCTGGGTAAACAGGTCCAAAGGTCTGAAACATCTCAAACTGTTACAGATGAAGCGGATAAAATTAAATGGTAGAATTCATTGCAAAGGTGAACTCCCTCAGTCTCCCATGACGAGAAACAATAGAACAGTCTGGAGTCGGGACGAAGGCCTCAGTGAGGAGTCAGTTGTGGAAGATGGAAAACCTGGTCCAGGTCGGAACGCCTTTAGGGAATTTCTTCAGATTTACATAAACTTGGACTCGAGGGTGAATTGATGAGATTTCAGTGGCCAAAAGTCACAACCACCGTGATCTCAGAGAACGTTATTCTGCATACTTCACTTCCTTCACAAACATGAGCTTTGACAGATGTAAACAGAAACTTGGTTGATGGAGGAAAACAACCCTGAGGCTAAACAGTATATTTCTTATTTCTCAGCAGCTTTTTGATCCAACAAATCACTTTCACAGTTAAACACTCTTCTGTAAATTGTCCTTGTGTGTTCCCCTGAGGTCCCAAACAGCTCGCCGGTGATTCAACACTTATTTGTGAGACGTGTCATAAATTTTCTGGATCCCACCCTGATGATGCTGTAAATGTGTGTTGAGACCCAGAGTAAACGGTTTAAAGGTCTGCGTCCGCTGAAGTAAACTCTCAGCGGCAGAACAGCTGAGTTTCATGTACAACAACTGCGGACACATACACCGTTTCCCCAGTGCGTACCTCATTTACATCCTCTGTACATACATGTTCGCTGTGTGTTTAATGCTGCTTTCAACACCTCAAATCGGCAGCCAGTTAGCGTTTAATGTAATGTTGTAAATGAAGAAGA
Source organism: Apogon hyalosoma (assembly GCA_037367295.1). Taxonomy (NCBI): domain Eukaryota; kingdom Metazoa; phylum Chordata; class Actinopteri; order Kurtiformes; family Apogonidae; genus Apogon; species Apogon hyalosoma. The sequence continues at coordinate 26,724,921 of JAPQRP010000018.1, forward strand.
AATGTTTGAAGAAAATGAGGAATTAATTAGGTAATTGTAGCTTTTTGTATGTTATTTGACTCAAAGCTGTGCATTTTTACTTTATTATCCCTTCACATTTGGTAGTCGATCTCAAACCAACTAAATCAAATGTGCATAAAATATTTGCTTTATTTACAGCAAATGACAGCATTCCGTCATCATGGTCAAAATGATGTCAAATGGGAAAATATCAAAGATCAATAAACCTCAATGTTTTTTCTCCATAAAAGAGTGGCGTAAAACCTAAAAATACAGCCTCTTTGTTTAATCGAACATTTAATAATGCCAGAGATGCTATTTATACAGTCTAAAACTGTGAAAAATTTACAGTATGCAAGGGTTAAACTTAGACTGAGGCAAGACTAAAACTCATTTATACTATTTTTTGCATTACACTGCCACGTATAGTGAAAAACAGTGCATGATATTTACCTGAATGTTGTGTTCATAACAGTCGATAAGTTGAGTATGGAACGCTGGGCACTTCTCCTTCATGGCTGCCATATTTGATATCTATCAGAAAAGTGAAAAAAGTGCCACCAAACATGTAGAAATCTAGTTAGATTATAAAACTCATTTCCAAATCCTAATATCAGAGCCTGTATGATCTTTTACTGTAATTTTTTTTCTTTAACAAAGCACTATTTAGGGCTCAGAAGGGATTCAATTCATTTATTTAATTAAACAGCAGAGCGACTGAATACACATACATACATACATACATACATACATACATA
>JAPQRP010000018.1:26746103-26760787 GCA_037367295.1 Apogon hyalosoma
CAGCTGGAGGGTTCCCATTCAAACTGGAGGAACTATTAGGGTCCAAATACACAAAGACAGGAACCACAGACTAAGAAGAGTGGGTTCAGACAAATATGAGCCCTTTAAATTACACAAATCCATCCCATAATTTCACACCCACAACCCAAATCCATCTAGACTTCACATTTGTCCTCACTTTAATTAAATTAATTTACTCTAATATTTTATTATATACAATATCCTGCAATTTTAAGGTCTGAAGTTGAATTGTAATTTTACTCATGTCTCTATAATAGTTTTCCTGCATTTCTCCTTATTTCTGCACAATATGTTGAGTAGGGCAGACCCAAAGAACAATACATCATGTATAGACTGTTTTTGTAAAGTAATTGTTCCTTGTTTTATACAATATGCCTAGAGCTAGAATATCATTCTAGTTACTGTCAAACAAAACATGTATGTGCATTTGTAATTATATTAAAGCAAGGAAACCATAGGAGTCAGTTCCGTATATATTGTTGTAAATGCCTGCTTTCAGTTTGTTTAAAATATATCATCATACTTTCAAAAAACAAACATAACTTCTATTTTAATTCAATATATTTTCCACTTTTCTGTTCTACATGACAAGATATTTTCGATGTGCCTTTGTATCGATTCCTGGCAAAGAGTGACATCTGTAACTAGTACATAATGTTTCTTTTACCTGATTGACAAACAGCGTAGTCACAAATTTTCCTGGCTTGAACACATCCACCACCTTCCGGACCAGCTCGTCGTATGAGGTCTGGGAAAGGTTAGTTTCGAAGCTGACGTAGGAGAACTCTGGTTCTGGGGTGATGTGGATGGTCCAGTACGTTCCCTGTAGAACGCAAAGGGAAGGACGACATTTTACAACTGGACTGGATTAAAGATGATGAGGATAAACTTTATCTGGAACATAAGTAGGAACAAAATAAAAAAAGGTGAACAAAAGGCAAAGAGAAATTACAAAATTAAACAAAACACTCCAGAACATTGAAGGCAGTAAGTTCAGGGTTTCTGTAGGCATCTACACATCTAATTTAATGTCCAACTGCAGATACAGTTTTTTATAAAATTTTCTGTCGGTTTTCCGTCCACAGGCTTTAACCAGGTTCTCAACAGTTCCTCCTCCAATCACTTCTGCTCAAACCTGCATTTTCCTATTTTTCCAACATTTGCTAATATTCCCTCCACTCTTTCTCTACGGCATGAACACGCTCACAGCACGTTGCATTCCAGGCATCTGGTGTTGTGACTTTGTATATCGGCCATAAACAATAGACAATTAAAGGGTTCCACCTGTCAATCGCCACACTATACTTCTGATCAAAATTATTAAATGTTTATATCATCAAAATAAATTGTGAATAACAATGCTTTTTTTCCCCATCAAGTGTATTAAATTTTTAATGCCTCTGGACATCGAATTTAATGCTTTTTAATGCCATTTAAGGCCTTAATTTTCACAAAATCTGTTTAATGACTTTTATGCTTTTTAATGACCCCCAGAAACCCTGAAGTTAACTAAAAAAAAGTCACACATTGTACAATGCTTTCACTGTCTCTCTAACAATACTTTATGTCTGAAATGCAGTAGGAAGAGCTTATATTATCCTACAACTAATTTATATGACAAATGTAAACAGTCCATAAAAAAACAATAGGTCAGTTATTACACTAAAAAAGAGAACAAATGGTAACATCCCATCAATAACTATTACTGTTGTACTCCTGTTCATTGGTACTACATCTCTGGAAAATAAGATTTTTAAACATCTTCTTAAATTTTGATATTGTGTTCCGTTCTATTCCACAAAACCACTCCACAATATGAAATGCACATCTTTTAAGGATTTGTTCTAGTGAAGTGTTTCATATTTAGCGTCTTGCTAAAGTCATAACCACCCTCTCTATCTGAATAATTTCTCTAAGACAGACACACAGATGAACAGGAGACAGTCACTCACGTCGGTCTTCATTCCATTCATTGAATAGCCACAGGGGTTGAACATTGTGGCGTCAATCACAGAACCTGGTATCAGGTCACGAATTCCACTCATCTGTAACAACAAAACCATGTTAGTGCAAAACCTTTACCATCCGTTTCTATATGAATCACTTCTACGCTATGCCTATTGAGTCATAGCCTGGCTAGCCATCCGGTTTGCTCAGTGTATTAAATACCGAGAGAACTGTCTGGTATTGGGCCATTCACTGTGAAATATGCACCATCTAGTCTATACTGACTAGGGGTCAACTAATACGGGTTTTTCTGAGGCTGATTTTTAAAAATTTTGGTCAATATCTATTGCTGATTATAGAGGCAGATTTTTTTTAAATTTTTATTTAAAGCACATTGACTGCAAAATACAACTGAAAAACTCAGATAATTAAGCTTTTTAAACAGAAATATAAATGAAATTATTAACACACATACAGATAGTACTCTTAACATTTATTGAACTTCAAGTGCTGCCTACACAGGTGCCTGATCAAATATCTTATAACATTTTTACTACTGATCACATATTGGCTCTCAAAAAAAAAAAAAAAAAAAAAATAAAGGCCAATGGACGATATTGAAAAAAATCAATATATTGGCCCGATGATAAACCGGTCTACCTCTAATACCGACCAATCACAAGTCTCGGGGCGGGTGTTTCGCAATGCGTCATATGCACCAGCTTCATTTTGTCGCCAGTCAAAGTCAGTTCCAAGCCCACAAATCTCTTTCCAACTGTTGTTGGTGGTTTACTTAATTCAAAAATAAGGAATAATGTATGTATAATAATAATGATAATGGATTAGAATTCTATAGCGCTTTTCAAGGCCCCCAAAGCGCTTTACATTATTGATCCATTATTTATTCACTCTCACATTCTCCCTCTGGTGGTAGTAAACTACCCAATTTGCACCTACGGCCCCTCCGACCACCACCGAACATTCATATACCAGTGTAAGTGACACTGGAGGCAAGGAGGGTGAAGTGTCTTGCCCAAGGACACAACGGACTAACTAGGACAGAGCGGGATACGAACCGCCAACCCTTCGGTTACTGGACGCCCCGCTCTACCTCCTGCACCATGGCTGCTCAACAATAATATATAACAGGCCAGGACAAACATCCTGCCCCCTCAAATGAAAGTTTGCAAAGCTTCAGGAGGTAGGGAAAAGGTAAATAAGCGCAAGTTTCACTTTCACTTCCACAGTCTGTGCCATGTGTACCCATTGTGAGATATACCACTGCACCACCCTGTAACAGCCCCCCCTTGGTATTATAAGTAGCACAAAAACCCCACTCCTGAACCTAGCATGTACTTTAAGAATCTGCTGCTAAACACAACTAAGCCACTAAACTGATTTTCATTGTTCCTTTAACAGTGACAATAAAAATATTCTATTTTACTGACAGAATGTGAACTCACCAAAGAACCTACAACAGTTTCTGTCACACGAGAGAGAAAAACTCATCTAGACTAATGGAACCATGATCCTATGCAGAACTCATCCTAAATGCTAAGCATTTGTTATAATTGTTGTGAGGGACCAACCTCTATGTTTATGAACCGTTTGCCATGTTTTGACCGTAACAAAGGGTTTAAAACCATAAACAGCAAATTTCCACAAGTCACAATGCATTTTTATCAACATGTGGAATGTTTGGAAGTTGGATATCTGAGGTTAGAATTGTGACTACAGTAACAGTTGGGTTTATTGAAAAACAAGAGTCAGCAATTACCAGTATCCACTGGGATTTAGACATGCACCGATCTGGGAACTATGGGCCAGTACTGATGGTTAAAGTAACACAACTTTCGTGTTATTTTGTTGCTAATGCTAAATTACAGTTTACATAACTTGTTCACCATTGTTTTGTGTCCTCATATATCAGAGACACAACACGGTTTGTTAAAGTGTGTTGTCTCGTGATTGAGAGAGAACAACAACATGTTACCACACTGAAGTTCTGCTCGGCACCACGGAAACACAACTGAAGTGCTGCTGATGATGATGATAAAGACGAGAGTGACAAAAGTGACATAAAGCAAATGACATGGACACTTGAAATAATAGATTGTTAATAATTACAGTCTCAGGATCTGTTATCCCTATGTGTTCCACAAGTCAGAACCAAACTGGGAAAGAAAGCTTTTCAATGTTCTGGTTCCACTGAATAGAACAGAACTTACAGAAGGAGATAAAACTGAAGGAGCTGGTCTATTTACATACAAAGTCCTTTTAGATCAATGGGAAAAGGATCAGTCTGGATGAAGATGTTTTTCAAACTGATTGAATCAGGTTCTGCTTTGAGATGCTTTTAAGGAACATTGTTGTTATACTTTTAAATTACTGATGGTGTTTTATAAGTATGTTTTTAGTTAAGTCTTTTATGTATCGTTTTAGAACTACATGTTTTATGTACATTTTTAGTGTGGATGTATGGTTGAAATCTCTATTGTCTTTAACTTCTGCTGCTGCTGTTTTGGCCACGACACTCTGGAAAAAGAGACATAATCTCAACAAATCTTTTTTCCAGGTTAAATAAAGGTTAATAAACAAACAAAATATTCATTCTGACCAGGAAGAGCTGAATTACAGATACACAAACCCACTCTAGTGATTAAACACTAAAGCTTGCCTTGACCGATGACACCAAAATCCATTACAAGCTCACATGGAACATAAGGATCTACTTACACGAGTGACATCACTTGCAGAAACACCATCTTTCATGTAGAACTGGTCCATAATGGCTGGATCGAGGTCACTCATCAGAACTTCCAGCGTCTGATCCGCATGCTTGTTCTCCCAGTACTCTGGTAAGTCTAGGGTAAACAGGTACCTATTGGGAGATGCAGTCAGAACAAATGAATACACCATTTAATAGAATCTGTAGCACTGCAAGGATGTGATCTATAGTTCACAAGCAACAAAAGCAATTTATTGGAGGAGAAACCAAAAATTTAAGTTGTAAAATGATGTGTGGCCACAATTGGCGATACCTAAATATTCTGATCTGGGTACATTATTCCCCCCCATTTCCACCAAAGACAGTTTAAGATCCAGTTCAGAGTTGGTATGCAATACCATATGTCTGCCATAAGAATCCACTCGGGTGGAAAACCAGAGCAGCAAAATGACAGAACTGCTGATATTACGGGTGTTGACAAACAACACAACAACAAAACTTTGGATTTGGCAGTAGTGATCACAAAGAAGAAAGAACAGATTTGAAATAGACGGTCCCCTTGTACAATAGCATAGTTCTATGTTCAAAAGAATCGATTCATTTAAGCGAACAAGTTGAATCAATTTGTGAATGCAACTGAACTGATTCAGCAGCACTTTGCTGATATTATTGTCTATTATCATATAAACTAGTCAGAATCACTCAAGTTGGAGGCAGAAGTTCTGTGTGATCCACCGTGAAGCAGATCGTTTCCACGGCAAAATCTCCCAAGACAAGTTGCTGGCGACGGATGGACTGAGCCAAGGTAGTGAACACACGAATGAAAGAGTGGCAGAGTCGCTGAATCGATTTGCTAAATCGTGAACGAATCGATGACTCTTTGAATCATTCATGAATCGCTGCGTCTATTGAACCGCTGAACGAGACTAGATACCCCTACTATAAGACGACAGAAGCCATATTAGATCATGAACAAGCAAGGTGAAGGTAACGATCTGCAGTCAACTATTTTTATATTTTAAATGTTAAAGTTTAATTGGAAAAAAAACACACTAATAAAATTAAACAGAGCAAAAAGTTGTTTAAGCAACGATAGATTGATTAATAAATAGTCAAAAGCATACTAAATACAATTAACTATTGACAAAGTAGTAGTACGTTGATATACAAGTGGAAAATCTTTATTAAGTTTTGTAATTTGCTAACCAAATTATTCATAGAAGGTTGGAAAAGAGAGCCATTAAGGGTTAGAGCTTGTCAACCTTACTTGAGTGGCGTAGTAGTATAAGCAAATGCTTAGCATTTAAGCACCACAGACTCATGGCCAACTCCTGCAAAATTTTATTTATTTATTTATTTATTTTTTAAATTGGTGAATCAAATAATTGATTTGAACATGATTCGCAACAGACGAACCGAAAGATTCGAGTTAGTTAAAAGAATCGGACTTCCCATCACTGGTCCTGATGACTAACTATCCAAGACAGATAATAATACCTTAGCATTATGTTTGTAACATCAATGTAATATTTAAAATGTGTAACATTAAGGTGATAAATGAACTGCTCCGTTTGCTGGGATAATGTCAGATCACCGATGACTTATTTTGACAATGACAGCCAATAACAAAATCCTACTTGAATAAACTGCTGTTGGCTCTTCTACAGTAATATTATCTGTATCCTGTTCAAAAGTAAACCAGTTCTTTGGTCTGCAGGTTGATCCATGTCTGAACCAGCGCTAGCATTGGTTCAAACCACATTCTAAGCAGGTGTTGGAACAGGAGTAAACATGGACCAAGGTTCATGATTCAAGTGTAGGAAGTTGAATTGTCCTCTTACCAGCAGTCGGAGTTCAAACGTCCCATACAGTAAGCTGCACCATCTGAAGGAGAACACAGAGAGGCTGCAGTCAGCTGACCTGATGCTTCTGAACATCAGTACAGTACAGGTCTGCATGGGGGGCATTGGAAATGAGCCCAAAAACGAGCAGAACTTTAGTTACGTACTTGGGAAAATCTGGCTGAGAAAGTCCACTTCCTCTTGGAAGTTTCGATGAGGGAACTCCTGATGGGTCGGTTTCATAAAATTCTTACGGGAGTAAAAGAAATTCTGGAACAAGGAGGCACATGACAAAAATATAAGATGAAAAGTTAGGATTTAATATTCCAACAGTTTAAATGCAAATGGGAAGCACTGTGACTGGAAAAGGACGCTGTGTAACACACACCTCAATGGCGTCGAAGCCGCAGTACTCCCTGGCGAGTTCCAGCAGAGGCACCAGTGCTTGCAGTAAGAGGGTGGTTCCACATGTCTTCAAAATGAAACGTCTCTTGGAGACAAACATGCTACTCTCACTGTGGAAGAAGCAGGAGGAGACATGACATGTGTGCAATGGAGTGAACACAGGTGTCTTAATTATTTATGACATCAGCCAAACCCTTACTGCTTTTGATATTAAAAAAAAGGCCATGCTGTGCTTGGTGCATAAAAAAAACATATACAACATATTAAACACACCAAACTGCATGTGCCATTTCCAGTAAAACATTTTGGTCCAATAGTAAATACTAAATTTATCTCAATGCAATTACAGCAGGAGGCATATTTTCATAACTTGTTTTATTGACATTAAAAACTATATATTATTCTGTCAAGCAGGACAAAGACAAACAGACATTTGATAAGATGCAAAAAAACTGATTAACGATTAACTGGTCATCAAAATGTTTGCAAATAATTTTTCAGATACTTGACGCATTAACCACAAAGAATGAACCATTCAAGTATTTTTGTACAGACAGTCTGTTGGTAGGAAAAAAACAGAGTGGGTAGGACACCATTTTCTACCTTGAATCCAGAGTGAAATTCATTTTGCTGTGTAATTTTAAGGCATCATGTCAAACTTCACTGAAAATCCCACAGATTTTGGCACAGTCCTGTCCTATTAACATACAGACCACATGTAATCGTATGTTTACGACTGTCACCATGTCGAAGTCGATCATCACCTGGGACAGACACAGTGCTGTCCATGAGAAGCAGCTTACAGGTGACCGCTGTCTAATCCCAGCGGCCTCCTAATCTGCAGGTAAACAGAGGATGGCGTTCTGAGGGCAGAAGACCCAGCACTCACTCACCTGAGTATATAAGCTTCCTGCTTGTCAGTCTTTGTCACACTTATGATCAAACAATGCACATTCTCCAAGAGTTTGTCCCACTCAAACCTAAAAAAAAAACAAACAAAAAAACACAAGATAAACAGGTCAACATATTTGTTCTTTAGAGTGACTCCAAAGTAGGACTCGTGTCTTAAAAATTAAAGGCAAAACATGCACATGCATATATCAAAAAGCCGAGTTCTTCTTCCAATGGCCCATATCCTTCACAATAATGTCCTCTGAAGAAGGATGGGCTCAGAGTCACAATATGAAGTAGTAATCCAACATATGTTTGTACACTAGCCTACAGTAAATGTATGTATTCATGTAAGTAGGTCTACTGCAATATGTATCACCTCTGAAGGGTTACACAAAGTTGTATTTTTGAGAAATCCCTATGGGAATGGTCAAAATTCTCAGCCAAATCAAACAGCACACTGAGGCAAGTAACTGCTGTATTTTGACTTTAGTCTTGTCATTCTGTCTTATCTACTCAAAACGTGACTGTTCTCCAATTATCGTATTTCCTCCCCCTCATATGGCCCCAATACTCAGAACATTTGCGTCTCACAGTACTGGCAGACTAAAAAACAAACAAACAAAAAAAACATCCAAATGGACAATCTCATCTGTCTGTTCTAAAAGAAGACTTTGGCAAATTATTTTTATCTTTTAACTTTCTTTAAAGGAAAATGAAGACACCCTTTTGTTTTTACTACTGCTATTAACTGATAATTGCATTGCTAAAACTACTATTTTCATAGCTGATTATTTCAATTACTCCAACTAAAATTAATTATTCTCCAGTCAATGGCATGTCAGGAAATGGGTTAAAAATGTTGAACAGTGTTTCCTAAAACCAAACATGACATCTTCAGTTTATTGTCAATGATGAGGAAAGAAACCAGAAACTACTCTGCTTTAAGAAGCTGGAATATTAAAAAAAAAAAAAAAAAAAAAAAAAAAAAAAAAAAAGCACTTTTCCCACACTGATAAACTGATTAATTCAATGCTTGACAGCTTATTGACAGATGATTGCAGCTTTTTGGGACCTGAAAGTCACTGACTGTAAGAAGCATGTGAGGATTAATGGAACAAAACACGACACTGAAAAGTGAATGGCTCCAAATAAGCGGAATAAGGCCCCTGCAGGGTGCCATAGATCGGGGCTGGCTCTCGTTCGACCGCTGGGACAAACGTCGTGCAGAGTGCTGCGTTAACAGGAAAGGCTTGCGCTTACTGCCTCTAGCGACCCTCCCGCCCCCTCTCCTCCTCCTGCCTCCACCACTCAAAGACAGCTGCAGTGAAAATGCAGCTGCGTCACATTCACATTACAAACCCTTGGAGGGGCAGGCCGGAGGCCATTCAGAATGGCCTAAAGGAAGCACAGAGCGAGAGAGAGCCTGGGCCCATAGAGAAAGAGCGCGAGGAGCGCCGCGCTCAATGGGGAACCTACCAGCAGCCCAAAGGTGTATAGTTCACCCCCTGAGAGACAGAATCGACAGCCTTTTCTGAGGTAAAAAACCTTAGTGTCGAACGGACCCGTCAGCACTGGTGACTACTCTGGTCTGAAAGCAGTAAATCTGTTCATTTACTGCTTTGCCAAATACACCTGCTTCATATCTATTTTGCAGGGACATTCCAATGTCAAAGTCTGAAAAGATTACACAACAAGGTTTAACGTTTGACGGAGGTCACAGACAAAAGCTGGAAAACAGGATCTGTTCTACTTCGCTGAAATATAAGACTACAATATAACAATGAAGAACGTTGGAGGTGGGGGGTTATGTTACTGCGTAGTCTTGGATTCAGACTCGACACCATCACCAAAACAAACAAGTCTGGCACAGGATGAATGCACAGTCCATACACTGAATGGCACACAGGATAGTTGACATAAAAAAAAGATTACATAAAAATGAAACTAGAGAATATGTGTGGTAAGGTGTACTTTTCTTTTTGTACAAAATGGAAAATGGTCATTAAGAGTTTTATCTAGGGACCAACACTGAGTCAAGATACTTGTACTGATCATTTTAATAGTACCCAGACCAGTGCAAGTAGAGAACAAAACACTCAATATAAACCTAGTCAAAAACAAATCCAAGAGACTAAAAACAGTACATTGTTATAGTTATCACTCTCATATTGCCAAGCTCTATGCATAATTTCTGTTAACATAGTGTTCAAGAAAATAAATCAACTTCCTGCAGTCCCTTCAGGGTATCTGCATGAAAAGTGAAAAACTACGTGCCAAATGCATTTTTATATTTTCAGACTACCGAGACAAGTCCTTAAAGATTTATTTTTTCAGTTTTTAAAACAGCAAGGGGAAGCTGAAATACATGAAATTGAGTTCAAGTAAAGTTTTAACAGGATGTTAAACTCCGACAGAACTAGAAGCTGACATGACCCTGAGGTGCAAACTGAAATGTTCTGAAACTTTCTCAAAAGGCACCCTTCGATGTTAGCTACAAACATGACATGAGATATTTTGTATCGTTCATGTTTGCGACTCATTACGTCACCCCTGCTAGCCAAAATGCCTTTCCTCCTCACAAATTTCCCTGTAAATTTCTCTAAAATCCTGTACAAATTACACTTTTCCTGCTTTTGTCTATCATTTTATCCAAGACACAATCTCCCTGTCTCCTCTTCAAGATAGACCATTGGTTTCACTTTGTCAACGAAAGATGACAGAGCCATTTCCAAATGCTGTCTTCCCAGATTCATACCAGAGGGCTAACGTTACCAGAGGAGACCTGGGTCAGATCCCATTTCAGTGTGAAATGCACACCGGTGGCTATTTCTAGTCCCTCAGCAGGATCAGATTTTCCCCAAGAAAGAGTGGCCTCCTGGAAAGGACTGGATTAGACTACCAGGCAAATACTACAGTGGGTCCATACAAAAGAGAATGGGAATATACTGTATGATTAACCGAAAAGTTTCAGATCTAGGTGAGGGTTACTTTAATCCCAGAATCAATGTAAGCAAACTGGAAGCCCTGACTAAGGACAGTGGGAGTAATGCGAGCAAGCTCCACATTTGTGAATCAGATGCCCTTGTGGACTTATTTGGACATTGGCTGACGTTCAGCAAGCCTGATCCACTGACAGCGTCCCTCTGAGCCGTTAATCTGCCCTCTGGCTGTAAATTAATGCCGGTCCTCATTCAACCAGTTGGCTGCTTACTTTCCTCAAACTGACCTCTGCGTTATAAAAGGTGCACAAGTAGACAATGCAGAGGCAAACCGAGTCAACCTTCACTCTTACTCCTGGCCATTTGTAAAGTGATAGATAAAAGCCCAAAGCTAGAGCACTGACATTGAATGGTACATGTCTTAACAAAAAAGAGGAGCAGGGTGGTCATTTTCAACCAACTGTTAGCATCACAAATCATTACTCCGTGGACATGCACCCACCTCCAGTTACTCTTCCTCCCCAGTGTCAACATCAGACCTCTCCACCACCAAACCAGTTGGGTGTTGAACCCCACATCAAACACCCACACCTCCAGCCCTTTCATTTATGAATGGGTTTGAGTGTAGAAGAGCATCTGCTGTGCCTGAAGTATGATTGTAAATGATTTACAGCAGTTATCAGTGTTTTCAACATATTAGCCATTTCTCTGACTGTGCTACAATCACCATATCAACTGTCCTTCTCCCAGTAAGGAAACCCCACCCCCCCCCCCCGACCAATCAGAGACACTGGGAGGAGAATGCCTGCATGGCTGTAAACGTGACCGGAACAAGGAAAGAGTCAATCCGGCTCCGACAACCTGAAGAGTCAGCCCAGCTTGAAGGAACGCTTTGTTACTTCCACACACCTCCCCCGGACAGAGTCGATCCCATTCATTAAGACAGAAATATTTGCCTTGAGGGAATTCACAACACCCCTGTGCTCGCTTCCGCGGAACCAGCCTCTCAAGCAACACGCGGTGCCGACGGGCAACCACATGCCTGACATCTTCAGGGCCCCCTCCTCCCTCATGTTGAATGACGCAGAAAGAAATAGACGCTAGATTTTACCCAAAAAACAAACTCACTGCGCTTTCTAAACCACATTCGGCCTGTGTAAGGCTAAAGGCGCTTTAGCATTTGTGTTGTAGCATCTTTCAGTCTAAAGACGTACGGTCACCTCTGCGCGTGCAATGAAACGCGTGCGCACACGAGAGAAAACCACCAAGCCCGCCTAATGTTGGCACCAAACTAGTGTGTTAAACTGTTCTAATAGGAAAGTGTAATTCAGCGGTTATAACAGGCTTTTCTGCTTGGAACAAGGCTAAGAAACAAGCGACGGTCAGCTGAATATTTCAATGTTCTCCCCAGACATTAGCTAGCACTTTCCGAGCTACAAATGAATGAGTTATCACTTGGTTTTAAGATGGCTACTTCTTATTTTACCACTGACGTATCGTTCCCTGTAATTACACAGTGATTAATACTTAACAAAAGGCTTAGTCGCGATAAAATGGCCCGGTTGGGAATGAATGACTCAGCTTGGAAGTGCTGTGTTAAAGGGGGAGGTGGCCATTTTCGACTGATGATGTTAGCACACTGGTAATGTGCTTGTCCATTTGAGTGCCTTTCGGGCTAACCTAGCTAACTACGGCTGAAACAGTGGCTGTAAACATGATTCAGGCAGGAATACAAATCTGTAAAAACATCCAACTGTTTCACTTTACATATGTAAATATAGTCAGTCATGTGGCCGGCGAGTGAGGACATGAGAAATGAGACTGACACGACACATGAGACATTCGACGTCCGAAAATGACACAAACCTTGGGATGGTTCGGAGGTCCCCGGTACCTTTGGTCTCATCCTGGCGAGAGAACCACACCTCCAACAGCTTCTCAGTCCCCTCGAAGAAATGTGCACCGTTATCTTCCATCGTGAGACAACAGACACCCAACAAAAAATACCAAACGTCGATGGTAACGTTTTCAGCTTAATTAATCCTTCCTCGATCAGATATAATTTATTGAGGTACAGTCCTTTAAGCAATCCAGGTGTTTATTTTCTTGAGTTACCGTCTTCCCTTTTGCAGAGAATACCGTTAGCGAGTGCTAGCTAATATCGCCGGCCATACTGTGTAGAGCGCTGAATAGAGATGGCGCCGAGTATTTATATGAATGCTCAGTGACGTCAGCAATTCGATAAGCCAATGAGGCGGTCGGTCTGCAGCTTGTGAAATACGGTTGGCTCAGGATCCTTTCAATCACAGGCAGAGTTTTCCTCACGTGACTTGGTTTTACAGCCTACACATTTCTTGACACAGCTCTGTACAAACATACGTAGACCTATGCATGCATTACATACATTTGAATATCTACAAGGAAAATAATACAATACCCTATAGAACTACGTTCTAAAAATTATAGGACTAGGACTTATTTAGTGTTCACTTTCATAAATTAATTTATATTATTATGTATGTATTAATGGAATATTCAACATGCTAAAACATATTGTAGATACATGGCTTATATTGTCAATTTCAGTGTATCTTACCATCTAAACAGACCTTCACAACTTAACACAGGTATGTCAAATGTTAATGTAATCTAGTTTATATTTTCATTTATTTGTTTTCGATATAAAATTTTTTTGTTCATGAATGGTCAGCTGGAATTACTGTTTCAACAACATATTTTACTGATTTATTTTCATATTGCTGAAATTAAAAAAAAGTTCTTGTACACATTTTACTGTCAATAACAAGAGAAAATTAAGTTATAAATACACATGTAAATTTAAAATCAATAATTTCCAGGTAATTAAATCACACTGTCATACTGTTAAAGAAACATAATTTCATCCATATTTTGTTGCCATTATTGTCAACAATGTTCATCATTAGGTGTGTAAAATACAATTAATGAAAAACAAATGACTGAATAAATGAAATATAACTAGGGGGCATAACAGCAAGTTGTAAATGTTTATATACCTTATCTCCTAACAACAGTATTTTATGTTAAGCTTACTATCTCCATAATATTACCATATTGTATGTAATAAAAGATGGAAATGATTAACACTAAATATTCAGCAATCATTAAATATGAATTATGATCATATCAAATCCACACAGAGGTCCGTATAGTGGACAACGGTGTTTGAAAGACACCAAATCCACATTTTTAATGCCTGCATTTTTGAAGAGCGTTCATGAGTACGCAAAGTGCAACAAACCGCAGCGAGAAACGCGGGCTGTAGTCCTCTACGGCTCCCCTTTACGAGCTAGCGAACCGCGGCACCCGCTCTAAAAAAACTACCTTACCCAGCGAGCCTTGCGCGCCAATTAGAAACGTCAACGAGCCAGTGAACATTAAGCGGAGCAGACCAAAATCCCAAACAAGGAAATGGTGGGGGAATAAAACGACCAGATTATTTAATTAATGCATGTAATAATTAATATTTTATTTTATTGTAAATTAAGACGTATTTATGGGTTAAAATGGATTACGACTTCAAAACAAAGCTGGCGGCCGAGAGAGAGAGAGTAGAAGATCTGTTCGAATATGAAGGTTGCAAAGTGGGTCGAGGCACCTACGGGCACGTTTATAAAGCTAAGCGCAAAGACGGGTAAGATAACCGTGAACGGTATTGTTTGTGCTGACATGCGATTGACTGCAGGGTGCGTTTTGTGGACGCACACCTCTTTTGTACGGTGAACGGGGCGTTAGATTTGAACCTCCCCGAAACGATAACCCGTGTCTCTGTTTTTGTTTTCATGTAACGCACTCACTCACTCACCAACGGTCCCCCCCACACACACCTCCTCCGCCTCCTCCTTCTCCTCCGCCTCCTCCTCCCTCCTT
>JAPQRP010000018.1:26773954-26790223 GCA_037367295.1 Apogon hyalosoma
CAACCTATGCTCCTCCCCTAAGATCTCTCTGTCACACCCCCTTCACAAAATGGCCTCCAACTCCCCTTCCGTATTTCATCACAAAATGGTGTACCAGTCTGGGTAACATCCAATTTAATCAATGCATCACACAATTGTCACTAAGCCTGACCCCTCATCTCATATCACCATTAAGACACTCCCACTAAGACCACCTCCTCAAACCACACCCAAATAAAATTTCTACTGTGCCACAACCAAAGAAAAAAAATCTTCCCAGACCGCACCCAACTGAACTTTAAGTGTGACACAAGGAGAGAAAAATTAGGATGGGAATGCACATACAGGCCCCGAACTTTTGAAACTGCGTCACATGCACCAAGCACTACAGCAAAGAGAATAAAATCAAACACTCACTCACTTCCAGTAAAACATTGCTCAAGCATTAAGGCCTTTTCAACATAAACACATTCTCACAACCTTACACAGAGATGTTATGCAGTTCACAATCTCTAATCACTTCAAGCATACACACACACTTGAACTCCAGCTCTACACTGCTCCATACATCATTAAATCACAACACAGTGGTGCTGCTAAAATTACTTCCCATTTATCATGTCACACACAACCCCACTCACATACCATCGCACACTGGACTCAACAGTTAGACAAACAAGAAAAAAACAGACAGAAGACACACAGTCCAGACACAATAACATATAGACAAAATGCTTTTTTACGTGGGTTCAGCCGTTACATCTCTATCTCTTCAAATACACCAACATGGGCAGGCATCCACACTTAACAGGGAATGAACCTGCAGCAGTGTGAACCCATGTTAAACTCCCCTAACTTGCATGGAACACTGCCTAAAGGCTCTGAAAAAGGTCAAAGGTAATCACTTTCTGCCTTTCCCAGACTCATGCAACGTTATCGCACAGCCAAAATGAATCAGCTGTACGGGCACATCCACACTGGTTCCCCTATAGATCACTACTTACAAATGTCGTGGCACAACTGTTTAATTGGAATTTAACATCACTGACCAAGTGCTGTATGGGCTAATTTTCTCTATAGTCCCACTGGGAACACAACCAATGCACTTCATGATCTGCCAAACTTTATAACAAATAAAGACAGCTGGTCTGGCCTTAATTTGTTTACGTTCAACCCCCCAAACTGTCATCCTGCCTCAAAATTTAGAATCACATTGATATTGCTGATTCCTCTACCCTCTTACACACAAAACATAAGTAGACAAACATACAACATATAAAGGAAAGAAGAAAGAATACTCAGCCCCATGCAATCAACAGGTTCTTTTGGAGGACTCAACCCCTCAACTCTCGACCCTCGATTGAGCCTGAAGTTAAAGGGTCAATGTCCTAAACCAATTTTAAAATTAGTTTAGCAATCAGATCTCACCATCTCCACAGCCCCTCCTCAAGACAGACACTGGTGCCAAATTTAAGCAAAAAAGATTGCTTACCTTTTCTTTTTCGTTGTGCGCACAGTACCGTGTCTGTCTGATAAGGTGCCAAAAAGATGGCTCAATCCGAGTCCTTTTCCTTCCGTCAACGTGACACCAATTGTTGTTGTTAGAATAACCTTCTAAGGACAAAAGATTAAGTTTAGTATACATAAATTTATTATTCAGATAAACATTACAGACAGAATTGAGTAACCCCTCCACAGAGCCGAGTTTCTCCTTTCCGTCACACAGTTGTGTGACAGGTCACATGCACACACACACACACACACACGCAAGCAAGCACGCACGCACGCACGCACACACACACACACAGTTAAACAGAGAGAAAGGAGCAGGAAGCCAGGAGTAAAGGCAGAAGCAAAAGCCAAGAAAAAGCCCCAATCAAAAGGAATTGCTCCTTTTAAGTAGGAGTAGGAGGAGAAGTATATGATCTTAAATTTCACATATCAAAAAAGGAAATAACTAAAAGCACCCTCCCCGGTGGATCATATGCTACTACAACATAAACTTTGAACATAAGCTATAACAGAAACGATAAACAGACATAAACTGTAACCATAAATTATAAAGATACACATAAACTATAAACATAGACATAAACTAAACATAAACTATAAACAAAGACATAAACTATTAACATATACATACACATAAACTATAAACATAGACTTAAACTATAAAACTAAATGATAAACATAGACATAAACTATAAGCAGACATAAACTATAAACATAAACTACGAACAAAGACATAAACTATTAACATGTACATACACATAAACTATAAACATAAACTATAAACATAGACATAAACTATAAAGATAAATATAAACTATAAACAGACATAAACTATGAACATAAACTATAAACACACACATAAACTATAATCATAAACTATAAAGATAGACATAAACTATAAAACTAAATTATAAACATAGACGTAAACTATGAACATAAACTATAAATATAAACATAAACTATAAACATACACATAAACTATAAAGTATAAAAATAAACTATAAAATAGACATAAACTATAAACATAAACTATAAAAATACACATGAACTATAAACATAGACATAAACTATAAAGTATAAACATAAACTATAAAATAGACATTAACTATAAACATAAACTATAAACAGACATAAACTATGAACATAAACTATAAACATAGACATAAACTATAAACAGACAAACTATGAACATAAATTATAAACAGACATAAATTGTAAATATAAACGATAAATATAGACATGAACAATCAGCATAAACTATAAACATAGACATAAACTATAAACAGACATAAACTATGAACATAAATAATAAACATAAACTATAAACAGACATAAACTATGAATAAACTCTAAACATAAATGATGAACATAGACATAAATTATAAACAGACATAAACTATAAACATACACATAAACTATTAACATAGAAATAAACTATAAACATACACATAAACTATAAACATAGACTATAAACATGCACAAACTATAAACATAAACTATAAAAATACACATGAGCTATAAACTATAAACATAGACACAAACTATAAACACAGACAGAAACTATAAAGAAACTATTGTCGTCGTTGAGGTTTCACGAAGACGTGAAACATTGGATCGTCTCACAGAGGAAGTTTATTTGGCTTACATGAACAGGCACATGGACAGCGTCTCAGCATCTGAATCCCACTTTTTCCCTCATTTTTGACAGTCCTTCTTAAGCTCATTTCAGAATTGTTTACACAAATAGGTTTACATAAGTATTCTTGGATAAGACTAGAACTATTCCAGACCGGCAGACACCTCGGCCTTGGAACAGTTTGATACCGCGTGTGAACAACGCATGTGAACAATATGAGGAGCTCACTCTCAGGTGCTATCAGAATATGGAGACCACAACAACTCACGGTTCTCACACTGACAGACTCGCTCTCAATACGTAAATTGTTTGATAAGGCCAGAACTAAGGCAGACTTACTGACGCCTTACCCAAGAGAGGCCTTGACACAATGTAGTAACGCAGTGTGACATTTTCTGTGACATTTTTGGACTTGGTTTAAAGTACTATGACAGAAAACAGTGAATGCATTAAAAGACATTAAAAAGTACAGATCCACACTATAAACGTAGACATAAACTATAAACATACATATAAACTATAAGCACACATAAACCATGAACATAAACTATAAACATAGACATAAACTATAAAGATAAACTATAAACAGACATATAAACTATAAACACACATAAACCATGAACATAAACTATAAACATAGACATAAACTATAAAGATAAACTATAAACAGACATATAAACTATAAACATAAACTATAAACATAGACATAAACTATAAAGATAAACTATAAACAGACATAAACTATAAACATACACATAAACCATAAACATACACATAAACTGTAAACATACACATAAACTATAAACATAGACATAAAGTATAAACATAAACTATAGACATACACATAAACTATAAACATACACATAAAGTGTAAACATACACATAAACTATAAACACAAACTATAAACATACACATAAATTATAAACATAGACTATAAACATAAACTACAAAACATAAATATAAATGGTAAACATAAACTGTAAACATACACATAACAGACACACACGTTGTGATTAGATGTTATTGCAGTTGTCACCAGCAGGAGGTGCTGTTGTCTTTAGTTGTAGGAGGTGCTGTTGTCTGGGTTAGGATTAGGGTTAGTGTTAACTAACCCTAATCCTAATCCTATACCTAACCCTAATTTAACCCTAACACTAACCCTAACCCGTAACCCTTAACCCTTACCCAGTGGATCTGTAACCCTAACCCTTACTCTGTGGAGTCAATAGAAAACGGACTCAGTGGCAAGGTTCTAGAACTGCAACACATTTTATTATTATTATTATTATTATTATTATTATTATTATATTACTAAACTGTAGATTTGCGGAGTAAAGTATAGGAGGCGTCAAACCCCGCCAACTCCCCCTCTTCACCATGCTTTTCGCTTTCCCTCCATCCTTTACTTCCGGGTCACAAATGCATTACTTCCGGTTTGTGAATGCGACATAAACAAACGGCGGCGTTGAAACGGGTTCTGTGAACGTTCCCAGGTCAGAACGGGGCCTCGTCGACCCGGAGCCCGTTTAGCACCATGGTGAAGTGCGTCGTGTCCGGGTGTCCGAACCGCCAGGGCAGTGGTCCCCGGGGCGGGGCAAGCGGACCACGGAGCAGCAGCCGCGGCCCTCGGAGCCTCCTGAACCGACCCCCGAAGAGGTTCTTCCCCTTCCCCAAAGACCCGGCCCGGATCAAGGTATAGGTCCAGACTCTTTAATCCGGGTTTTCAAACTGTGGAATCAGTTAATGACATGTTCAGTTAATGTGTAGATAATGTACAGTGAATTACTAACTAACTGACTGACTAACTAGTTACAAAAATATAAATACACAGAAAATGAGTGTGTGTGTGTGTGAGAGAGAGAGAGAGAGAGAGAGAGAGAGAAAGAGAGATACTTCATTCACAGATTCATATTAATTTATCAGTCTGTCTGTCTGACTAACTAACTAACTAACTCTAACTAGTTACTAAAGGATAAAGACACAGAAAAGGAGTGTGTGTGTGTGTGTGTGAGAGAGAGATGCTTTATTCACAGATTCATATTAATTTATCTGTATCTAACTAACTAACTAGTTACAAAATGATAAATACACAGAAAAGGAGGGTGTGTAATACTTTATTCACAGATTCATATTAATTTACCAAAGTCTCTGGTCTGTCTATCTGACTGACTGATTGATTTACTGACTAAGTAACTAGTTACAAAAGGATAAAGACACAGAAAAGGAGTGTGTGCAATACTTTATTCACAGATTCTTATTTATTTACCAAATTCTGTCTAACTGACTGACTGACTGACTAACTAGTTACAAAATGATAAAGACACAGAAAAGGAGTGTGTGTAATACTTTATTCACAGATTCATAACATAAGACTTTATTGAAGGTTTGAACTCAATTTGATTTTCATAGTTCACTAAGTTTTTGTTAATTTATTCATGTGTGATTCATAAAATGAAACTAGTCTCTGGATTTGTCCTGAAATCTACAGATATCCAGTTTATAGTAATTAAAACTGAAAATAATTAAAACTTTCAAAGATGAGAGTGAAGCTTTACATAAAACAAAATACACATTTAACTGACAGATCAAAAATGTTTTGGTCATTCATAGCATAAATAAAACATAAAAATGATGGTGTGTGTTAAATATGGAATTCTAAACTTCTTATGTTTGAACACAGAAGTTCATTCATGTCCATTAAACACACTGATGACGTTTTGCAGGGGCGTCAAACATATGGCCTGGATATATGGGTGGGTTTGGGTGGTTTATGGGCAGTGTATGGGTCATTTATGGGTGGTATTGGGTGGTTTATGGTTGGTTGTTGGGTGGTTTTTGGCTGCTTTATATGGTTGGTTTATGGTGGGGTGTTGGGTGTTTTTTGGGTGCTTTGTATGGTTGGTTTATGGGTGGTTTATATGGTTGGTTGTTGGGTGGTTTATGGTTGGGTGTTGGGTGTTTTTTGGGTGCTTTATATGGGCGGTTTATGGTTGGTTGTTGGGTGGTTTTTGGGTGCATTATGGTTGGTTGTTGGGTGTGTTTTGGGTATGTTATGGTTGGTTTACAGTTGGTTGATGGGGGCTGGAATGGATACATACACATACTTTAAACCATGCATGTTCCTTTAGTCCGAGGCCAAAGCCTAGACCGGTGTAGAACCAGTTCCAGGTAAGGATCCAGATCCAGAACCAGAGTCTAATGGTGACGTCCATGTCCAGGTGTGGCTCGCAGCTTTGAGGGAAACTGACAAACAGGACTTGACGGATCTCCACATGATCTGTGAAGACCACTTCTTGCCGGAGGATGTCTCCATCACTGGTGTCAACAGCGACGCCATTCCCATCATGCCCCCATACCTGGATGGGCCCCTGGGCCTGATCGGCGCCTGGGGGGTGGAGTCATCTGAGGAGCAGGAACAGTGGGCCCCTGTTGGCTGTGATGAAGATGAAGATGATGGAGGACAAGCTGATGGTGCTGAGCCTTTGTTCATGACTCCACAGGCTGTAGCTGAAGTCCATCCACAGGTCAGAACGTCTTCATCTGGTAAAACATGTTGTCACAGCGACGGCTCTGTCTGCCAGTGAAAGACAGAGGTGGACAAAGTACAAATATTCTGTTTCTGTCCTGAACTTCAAACTAATACAATGTAAATCCTATGAGTTTGACTATTTCTATATATCCAGATCACAAGGCAAGGCAGGATTATTTATGCAGCACATTTCATGTACAAGACAATTCAAAGGGCTTGACATAAAACATTAAAAGCATTACAGCAGCAATAAAAAGTATAGGCATGAAAGAGAAGAAAAAAACATAAATAGTTAAAGCAGATAAACAGATAAAAACTTTAAGCTTGAAAGAAAGTGCAGATCTGAACTGATGAATAAAAACTCTCTTCAAATGCAGCTGAGAGCAGGTGGGTCTGTAACCTGGATTTAAATAAACTGAGTATTTCAGCTGATCTGAGGCTTTCTGGGAGTTTGTGCCAGACATGTGGAGCATAGAAGCAGAACGCAACTTTTCTGTGTTTGGTTCTGACTCTGGAGACTGACAAAAGACCAGATCCAGATGGCCTTAGGGGTCTGGTAGGTTCATACTGGATCAGGAGGTCACTGATGTACTTTGATCCTAAACCATTCAGAGCTTTATAGACCAGCTACAGAACTTTAAAGTCTATCCTCTCACAGACAGGCAGCCAGTGGAAGGACCTCAGAGTTGGACTAATGTGGTCTGCTTTTCTGGTCTTAGCGAGGACTCTAGCAGCAGCATTCTGAATGAGCTGCTGTTGTCTAATGGATTTTTAAGGTAGACCTGTAAAGACACTGTTACAATAATCAAGCCGACTGAAGATGAATGCATGGGCTAGTTTTTCCAGGTCCTGCTGAGATGTCAGATCTTTTATCCTTGAGATGTTCTTAAAGTGATAGAAGGCTGATTTTGTGATTGCCTTAAGTAAAGTTCTTTCATGATTCTTTCCACTTGGATCTGACCATAGTCTGGAGAAGCCTTGTCTATGTTGTCTGTGTTTTATAGGATCCAGTACGAGCTTCAGAAAATCCTCTAGGGGCCGAGAAGTCCAGGTAACAAACCCATCTGTTCCCATGGAAACGCTGCCTCTGTGTGATGTCACAAATCACAGGTGACAAATGTTGAAACAATAGGTAATGTTTGTCTTTTTCAGCGGGACACAGCAGAAAGCCTGGATCCAGCCCAGAGGCCTGTGCAGACACGGTTTGTGGCTTCAAAATTAATATTCAGAAAGTGAAAGCATCAGCTGAAGTTAAATGTAAAATCGAAATGATTTGTTCATAGATAGATAACATAGATAGTCCACATTCCTCAATGATTTTGCGGTCCTCAAAACTCAAACGCAATGTTCACCTTCATTTTTGGGTCAAATTAAGGACCAGTCATCTCCTTCCAAATGTTCTCCATCCAGTTTGTAATTTATGACATCACTTCCTGTGTCCGTTGTCATCGTCTTTGTTAGCAGTTTCTTCAAACATCTTCTCCAAAACTACTGGTCGGATTTATTTAAAGTTTTTTATGTAGCTTCTTTTGGACAAAGTCTACAATACCACTGAGAGTTCTCCAGCTGTGAAAGTACCACCTACTGCTACTGCATCCAGAACACAGGACTGGAACATGGAGACAGAACCTACAGACAGAACAGGACAACCCCACACATTCAACTGGGGATTGATGCACACAGAACAGGACAGCCTCACCCTTTCAACGGGGGATTGAGCCACACTCAATGGGACGACCTCACACATTCAACTGGGGATTGATGCACACAGAACAGGACAACCTCACACATTCACTGACACTGGAACTCTTTACTTAGTTGTGACTGACAGAGACCATGTCCAGTAAAACATTAAATCTTACGGTGATGCATTTTCATTGACTGAGTAGAAACCGTTCAGGTTTGTGGTGTTTTGAACATGTGACTGAGCTGAAGGTGTGTTGCGTCGTTGTGGTGTGTTGTCATGTCATTGCGGTGTTGCCTTCAGAGGTGTCCCTGGCGGTGCTGACTCGCCGGTTCCTGGAGCTGCTGCTGGCTGCGCCCGATCAGACTCTGGACCTTCGACAGGTGGTCACCAGCTTGAAGACCCGCAAGCGTCGAATCTACGACATCACTAACGTCCTGGATGGCATCCACCTCATCCAGAAGGAGTCGGCCAACAGGGTCGAGTGGATGTGAGTCCCCCCGCCCCGAAAAGTCATGAAATGAATTCAGTGTTTAATGTTTACACCGACCCCTGAGATTGAGATTCTAGGTTTGAAGGTGAAATGTCACCAACATATTTAGAAAACAGCTAATTACCTTCATAGTTTATCTGAGGGTTTGAACTGAATGTGAAAATCATATAATGTACTTCAGTCACTTTTGTACAGATACTTAGATTATTTCATCTGCCTGAAAAGTCATGTGTGGGATCCATATGAATGTAAACTCTATGTTTTTTCTGCCCACAAACCTGTAAAAACTACTGATAGGATACAAGCTGTCAAACCTGTTCCTGGAGGTCTTTATTGTTTTGTAGGATAATCACAGGCTTAGCACTTAACATCTCCTTCCATGTGGTTGTTCTGTTTCCATACGTCCTGTGGTTCCACCATAACATCTCCTTCCATGTGGTTCTTCTGTTTCTATATTTTCTCTGGTTCCACCATAACATCTCCTTCCATGTGGTTGTTCTTCTGTTTCCATACGTCCTGTGCTTCTGCCGTAACACCTCCTTCCATGTGGTAAATGGTAAATGGACTGAACTTATACAGCGCATTTTGTGCACCTTCATGGTGCCCATGGTGCACAATTCCTCACATTCACACACTCATACACCAGTAGGCAGCTGCTGCCATGCAAGGCGCTGCCAGACCCTCCTGGGAGCAATTTAGGGTTCAGTGTCTTGCCCAAGGACACTTCCTTCCTTCACTTCCACCAAGCTCAAATGCAGCTTCTTCTCAGAGGTGGTCAGACTGATGAACTCCATGTAACGCTGACACACTGTTTGGCCACGAGTTTTTTTTTTTTTTTTACCTGTTTTATCCTGTCTTTGTACTTGCTGCTCTTTTAATCCTCTCTGAAGTTTTTAATCCTGCACTGAAGTTGTTTTTATTTATCTTATTAAGTATTAAATTTTATTGTTATTTAGTTATTACGAGATCATTACTTTAGAGTATTATTTAGGGGTTGTACACTGCTAGTCCTGAGTACAAATTTCGTTTTCATGTATTTACGTAAATGACAATAAACTGAACCTGAACTTCGACATGTGGACAGTCGGGGTCAGGATTTGAACCACTGACCCTTTGGTCATTGGACGACCTGCTCTACCAACTGAACCACAGCCGCCCCTGTGATTGTTTTTCTATTTCCATACGTCCTGTGGTTCCACCGTAACATCTCCTTCCATGTGGTTCTTCTGTTTCTATGCGTCCTGTGGTTCCACCGTAATGCCTCCCTCCATGTGATTGTTCTTTTGCTTCCATATGTCCTGTGGTTCTACCATAACATCTCCTTCCATGTGGTTGTTCTGTTTCTATATTTTCTTTGGTTCCATCATAATGTCTCCTTCCATGTGGTGGTTCTGTTTCTGTATGTTCTCTGATTTCATCATCATGTCTCCTTCCATGTGGTTGTTCTTCTCTTTCTATATATCCTGTGGTTCCACCGTCCTGTTGGCAGAGGGAAGTGTTCCATCTCGTCTCTCCTGTGGACAAACCAGCAGAAATTTCAGATGGAGCTGGACAACCTGAAGTTGGTGGAGGACACGTTGGACGGCCTCATCAAAAGCTGTGCTCAGCAGCTCTTTGACATGACAGATGATGTGGAAAATGCTGCATATCCTTTCACAGCGACCAGACAAACGCTAGCCCTATCCCCTAACCCTAGTCCTAACCCTAGCCCTAACCCTTAACCCCTAACCCTAGCCTTAACCCTTAACCCCTAATCCTTAACCTGTAACCCCTAAACCTAGCCCTAACTCTATCCCTAACCCCAACCCTAACCCTATGGGGCTGGGGTCACAGTGTAACATTGGTCTTTAACTCTGTTTACGTTGGCATATGTGACTCATGACGACATCCGGCAACTCAAAACCTTCCAGGAGCAGACAGTCATTGCTGTCAAAGCACCAGAGGAAACGAAGCTGGAGGTTCCTGCACCTACAGAGGTAAACAAACAAACAACAACGACCTCTGACACAGTGATCTAATGCCGCTTTTCCACTACGTGGTACCAGCTCGACTCGACTCTGCCTTTTTGTGTTTCAGTTACGAAAAAGGACCTGGAATCTGGTATTCAGTACTAGTTTTTTGTAATCACCTCTGGCGAGGTGCCAAGTGATACTAAAATGTGACGTGTTAACACTGCAGACCACTCATTGGTCAGACAGATTCAGTCTTTGGTGGTCAATGTAAAAATTCAGATGAGACAACATGTAATGACCGAGTTTATCAGCAACTCTGAGCAGACGACACAGAAGTAACGCGCCACACCACTATGACATCCAGGTACTGTAAAGTCGGTAATATCCTGTAATGGAAACGGTCTCCAGGTATAGCACCTGGTACCCGAGTCGAGTCGAGCCAAGCTAAGTCAAGCCAGTTCCACGTAGTGGAAACGCAGAAGTCTCCACAAACAAAACCAGGTTCAGTTCCATCACTTTTACTAAACAATCACATCTTTATTTATGTAAGAACTGAAAACTACCTGTCTGTCTCTTTCTCTCTCTCTGTCTGCCTGTTTCTCCCTCTCTATCTCTCTCTGCCTCTCTTTTTGTCTCTCTGCCTCTCCCTCTCTCTCTCTCTCTGCCTGTCTCTTGCTGCCTCTCTGTCTGTCTCTGTTTCTCTCTCCGTATCTCTGTCTCTCTCTTTCTCTGTTTCTTTCTTTCTCTCTCCCTATCTCTCTGTTTCTGTCTCTCTCTTTCTCTCTCTCTCTCTCTCTCTGCCTGTCTCTCTTGCTGCCTATCTCTCTGTCTGTCTCTCTCTCTGCCTGTCTCCCCCTCTGGGGTCATGTGGACACAGATCCACAGCTCATATTTTAGTGTTGGATGAGGAGGACAGGCTTGGTTACTGTGGTAACACACTGATTGGACTGTGTGTGTCTGCTACTGTAGGACAGTATCCAGATCCACCTGAAGGCGGAAAAGGGTCCCATCATGGTCCTGACTTGTGAGGTGGGCTCAGGCAATGCCCTTGTGACCTCTGACCCTGTAGAGAAGAGTGGCTTGTTTGCAACGCTGTCAGAGAGTCGGATAAAGATAAGCACAGGTGACACCCCCCCATCCCCCACCCCGGTTTATTTCATTAACCCTAACCCAGTTCTGGCTCATGTTGTTGTGGTCTCATCTTCAGCGTTTTCAGATACACTCAGTGGCGTGAGCTCATAGGCAGCCAGCAGGGGGTGGAGCTTCACACTGTGTCCAGTCAATCAGACAGACATCATGGATCAAACGAGGCTCTGATTATTGTGATGATGGGGTGCAACACAAGCACCAAGAGCATCATGGGAAACAGACACTAACGCCTGGATGTTTTCATCTGAACGGTCCAGGTGAGATGATGAAAATGATGCAGATGATGAAGAGCAGTGAGATGTCCCAGGGCCTCAGAGTTTCTACTCACATGTTGTTGCCTTCATTTGTTAGACACTTTTACTGGTTTTGTCGGTTTTCTTGTATTTTGGATATTTTTCTCCTTTGTTTGTTAAAATTCAAAGATGCTTGTATCAATAAAACATAATTTTCTACTTGGCTGTATTTGTCATGTGACTCATTTTGATTGACACTGGAAAAAATAGGTTAATCTCTGTATTTTCCTGTATTTTTTCCTACTTTTTGGGGGAATCATTTAACATCAACATTCCAAACAGGTGCTTAACCTGAAGTTTATTAAATCTGGAAACAGGAAAATATAGTTTGAAAATACAGACTTTGCTCCTACCCTCACTCGTGAACCAGATCCTGAGATACTCAAACTCCTCCACCTGAGGCAGGACCCCCCCCCCCCCCCCCCCCCCGGGGGTGGGCACTCCACCCTTTTCCATCTGAGGACCATGGGCTCAGACTTCACGTGCTGATCTTCATCCCAGCCTCTTCACATGGCTGTGAACTGCCCCGGAGAGAGCTGAAGGTTGATGACGCTAAGAGGACCACATCATCCGCAAAAAGCAGAGACCAGATTGTCCCGCCACCGAACTCCACCCCCTTGCCAGGATCTCTTGGGAGTTGATCAATAGTCTTCCTCTATAACCTCACCAAACTCCTTCCATGCTGAAGTCTTTACCTCAGCGACCACTATGGCCACGCAACATTTGACCTACCAGAACCAGTCAGCTGCTTCCAGAGCCCCACAGCCCAGCCACGCCCTGTAGGCCTTCTTCAGCCTGATGACTCCCCTATCTCTGGTGTCCATCAGCAGGTTCAGGGATTACCGCCATCAGGTGGAGGAATTTAAGTATCTCAGGATCGTGTTCATGAGTGAGGATAGGATGGAGCAGGAGGTCCGCTAAACCAGTCCATTGTGGTGAAGAGAGAGCTAAGCTGAAAGGAGAAGCTCTAGATTTACTGGCCAATCTACGTTCAGACCCTCACCTGTGGTCATGAGCTCTGGGTAATGACCCAAAGAATGAGGTCACAAGTACAAGCTGCTGAAATGAGTTTCCTTCACAGGATGGGTGGGTTCAGCCTTAGAGATAGGGGGAGGAACTTGAACATCTGGGAGGGACTCGGAGCACAGCTGCTGCTCCTCCATGTCCAGAGGAGCCAGTGGAGGTGGTTCATCTAGTGAGGATGCCTCCTGGATGTCTCCCTGGGGAGGGGTTAGGGGCGTGACCATCCAGGAGGAGACCTTGAGGCTGACCTAGGATACGCTGGAGGGAGTCTACCTGTGGTCTGGGAATACCTCTGGATTCCCCCAGAAGAATTGGTGGAAGTGGGTGGGGAGGGGGCTGTCTGGGCTCCTCTGCTGAGCCCCCCCCCTCAGACCCAGACCCATGAAAGAGGATGAAGACAAGATGTTAGACAAGACTTTGCTTCTGCAGGTTTTTTCAATCTGAAGGTAAAGGCTCATACAAATTCCAGGGAGGTCCTCCGCTTTTCTGCATTAGCCATAGCCACTTCGAATATCTGGCCAATTGCACAGTATTTCTGCTCAAAAGGTGTGGGCCAGGAGCTAAGGGGGAGGGGTAACAGGAGAGGAGGAAGGGGCAGGGCCAAGAGGTGATTGGGACTGCAAATGGACGTCCATCAGTCCTGGTTCATCTACAGCCTGTCCGTCCATGGGAGTAGATCTCTCCTTCACTGTGGTTCTCCCCAAGGTTTCTCTTTTCTCTCTGGGTTTTTGGAGTTTTTCCTTGCAGAGAAGGAGGGTCTAAGGACAGGGGATGCTCGGGACATTAATCCATTTCCTTCATCTGTTGTTTATTTGACTGTTGTTTGTTTATATCCAACTAACTCTTTAAAGCCCCGTGAGACAACCTTGTTGTGATATAGGGCTGTACAAATAAAATTGAATTGAATTGAATTGAATTGAATTGGGCTTGACCCAGGTCTCACCAGCAGGTGGAGCTATGACCACAGACCTATATTCTATATTCAGTACTCAATAGTCTATAGAAAAAGGAGGAAAACAAAGACCAGGGTCAGATGAACAAAACTCAAACACAAATAACTCTCAAAAACTCTTTATTCATATTGTTTTGTTGTGTTTCAGAACAAACCACTCGTCAAACAGTGAAATACAATCATTTAATTTGTCCATCTTCATCCAATGACACTGGACAAAATGAGGACAGAGACAACGTTTCAGACCAGGTGGACAAACTAAAGGTTCAACTTTAAAGAAGGACGCACTCACTCAGGTCGACAGGGTCAGCTGGCGTTCTGGAGGCTTCTCTTCTTTGGTGTTTTCAGACTCTGCCCGTCCTCTTCTTCTTTGGTGTTTTCAGACTGTACTTGTCCTCTTCTTCTTCTTTGGTGTTTTCAGACTGTACTCCTCCTCTTCTTCTTCTTTGGTATTTTCAGACTCTGCCTGTCCTCCTCATCTTCTTCTTTGGTGTTTTCAGACTCTGCCCGTTCTCTTCTTCTTTGGTGTTGTCAGACTCTGCCCGTCCTCTTCCTCTTCTTCTTTGGTATTAGCTTCTTGGAGGTGTCTGTGGTTTTTGGTGTGCTTTCAGACTCTGGAGCTGCTTCTTCTGGTTTCTGTACTGGTTCTGTCTTCTCATCTTTAACTGGGACCACTGGTTTGGCCTCGGTAGTCTCTGGTTTTGGAGCTGTTGATTGATCAGTGCTGATGTTCTCAGGTTCTGCTGTTACCACATGATTCTGCTGGATCTTCAGCTCTGGTTCTGGTTTGTCTTTGGTTTGGATCTGTGTTTCAGCTTTTTCCACCTCAGGTTTTTGTTTTTCTGGTTCTACCGGTTTGTCTTCTGTGACGTGGACCTGTGTTTCCACCTTCTTTGCTTCTGGTTTTGGTTCTTCCACTGGTGGGATTTCAATGGTGGTCAGTGTTTCTGAGAAGGACACCGTCTTCACAGCTTTCACTTCCTGAAGGATCTGGGGTTCTGCCGGCTCTGATTTCAGATCCTCCTGCTCATAAACCTGTTTGTCCTGAGTTTTGGTTGTAAACTTGGCAAAAGCAGAGGCCACCGTGTCTTCTTCCAAGTCCAAACTTTCCCGGTTGTTATCCTCTTCGTCTTCAGCAGGATTGTCCAGCAGCGCGGCAGCGAACTCCTGCAGCTTGACCTGTTCCTCCTTCAGTCGAGCCATGTCCCGGGTGAGGACCGGGTCCTCCTTCTGCAGCTGCTCCAGTTCCTGGAACTCGTCCTCGGTCAGGGTGCAGGGTTTGTCAGGGACACCCTCTGGATCGTAGAGGCCTCCTGGCTTGGACGGGATGCTGGCACTGGTTCGGCGGACATCTTTGATCTTGTCATAAAGGACCTTCCTCTCATCCTGAAGAGCTCGACACAGCTTCTCCAGCCGCTGGATCTTCAGGACGAACAGGTCATACTCTTGGCTTCGCTCATTTCGCTGGAAAAGAACCAGATGTGATAAGAGTTAGTTCCCGGAGTTGACACCAAACAGTTGAAGATGATTTTAGCCTCTAGTGTGAAGGTTTTCCTTTAAATGTGTTTAAACACTATTATCTGTAGAAAACAACCCTTCAACCGTCCAAACGGTGGACGAATATTCACAGAGGTGTGTGTTCTGTTCTGGTAATATACATGATTTTAGTCCATGTTTTGGTTAAGTTTAGAAAAGTTATAAATGGATTGCAGTTAGCCTGTCCTCAAAGGGTTAGGGTTAGTTAGCCTATCCTTAAAGGGTTAGGGTTAGTTAGCCTATCCTCAAAGGGTTAGGGTTAGGGTTAGGGTTAGTTAGCCTATCCTTAAAGGGTTAGGGTTAGGGTTAGTTAGCCTATCCTCAAAGGGTTAGGGTTAGGGTTAGTTAGCCTATCCTTAAAGGGTTAGTTAGCCTATCCTCAAAGGGTAAGGGTTAGGGTTAGTTAGCCTATCCTTAAAGGGTTAGGGTTAGGGTTAGTTAGCCTATCCTCAAAGGGTTAGGGTTAGGGTTAGTTAGCCTATCCTTAAAGGGTTAGGGTTAGGGTTAGTTAGCCTATCCTCAAAGGGTTA
>JAPQRP010000018.1:26790323-26804233 GCA_037367295.1 Apogon hyalosoma
GTGTATATATATATGTTTTTTTTCAGTTTATTTATTTTCAGTACACTTCAAATGTCTTAATCATTTTGTTTATTTCCTTTCAGATATTTTCAATGGTTTTATGTTTCATCATTCTACCATATTTCTGTTTTTTGTTTTTTTTTTCTTTTTTGTAACATTTTCCCATTCTTCTTCAGTAAATTGCCAATGAAAAAAACAAAACAAAACCCGCCTGTGCTTTGCTGTTACCCATAGCAAGAGGCAGCTTGTAAGGTCAAAATGGCGGAGCCTCTGAGATACTCAAATAACCATAGATTTATGTCTGTGATAATAACAACAGCAATGGATTCGATCAGTAGAGCCACTCATAGGCTTTACATTATCGACCCGTTATTCATTCGCTCTCACATTGCGCCTCTGGTGGTGGTAAACTGCACCTGTGCCTGACAGAAGGGCTGCCAAGTAGCCCTTAGGCCTCCACATGAGGAGAAGCGACACAGCGAACAGACTCGGACAGAGCGAGACTCGAACCACCAACCCTTCGGTTACAGGACGAGCCGCTTCACAGATGTGTCACGTGATATGACGTACGCATAAATTAGCATGCTAGCGTTAGCATGGATGCTACACTCCCTGAAAACTCCGCACTAGCTAACGTTCCCGGTGAGTTTATTGTGTATTTTGTTGTGTTTCGTCCCACGGGCTGGAAGATTAGAAGTGCCAGGTAAAAAAACCCCAAAAAACTAAAGGCACATTTAGTCCGAACGGAATGAAAATCCAAACAGTCCGGACTGTGGGGGATGCTCCGGTGGAGGCCGAGCAGAGCTAGCAGCCCTGACCGAGCCGAAGTGTTCCTGAACGGGCGGGAAAACGGAGGAGAGCAGCCCGGGTTTAGGGTCTTTTATTGTTCATTTTAAGGCCTGGAACAACAACAACTACTACTACTACTACTATTACTACTACTACTATTACTACTACTACTACTACTATTACTACTACTACTATTACTATTACTACTATTACTATTACTACTATTACTACTACTACTAATACTATTACTATTACTACTACTATTATTACTACTACTACTACTACTACTTCCATAAACTGCTCAGTTCCATTCAGTGTAGAATTAGAAAACGGAAACTTTTAGGATGTGACCCTGCTTAAATAAGGATTGTTTCATTCGTGGCAAAAAAAAAAATGCAGTTTTATTTTGTACTTTATTACAATTAGAAGTTGTACTTTTTTAGTTTTAGTTCAGTTGATTTCAGACACAAACATAACACAAAACATAAGAGGGAAAAAAAACAAAACAAAAAATAAAAATTGAATAATAGAAAAAGGAACAATAGAAAAGAAACAGCTGTTGTGCCTGAAAGGGAGCAGGAAGAAGCCTTTGCTTATCCAGTCCCACCCCCCAATTCCAGTCCTCAGACTATTACATAATATTCAACATTAGCTTGTGATTATTCATACCCCCCCCCCCCCCACACACACACACACACACACAAACCTATACACATATACTTAAGTAAAGGAGGTGAATCAGTACTTGTACTTTTACCAGAGTATTCTTTCACATGAGCAGCTGTACTTGAGTACTTTTGCCCCCCCTGCTGACAGGGGAGGCATGTACGGATCCACAAAGTTTAGACTTTGTTGCCACATTGTTCAGTTCTCTCCAAAGCAGTCAGTGTATGGAAGCAGCCAAAAACTGGACCGGTAACTCTGTTTTTTTGCTATCCTTTGACCTTACCGACAGTGTTAGTTCATGTCAGCAAAAAATGTGCTGATTGTTTTGGTTGTAGGTGTAAGAGGAGAAGAAAGAGGGCTGGAACTGGCTGCACGTTCTCTCTGGCCGACACTCCAGCTCTCAGAGCAGCTCTAGGGTCCTCCACCGACAGAACCCACAACAGACTCAGACCGTCCAGAGGAGCTTTGTACCAGTAAGCCTATCACACATGCCTGTTAGCCAGTCAGGGATCCTACTGTTGAGATCATGTCGGGTTGCATGTGGCTCCATAACGTTCGTTTGTGCTGGCTTTCGGGCGAAGTCAAGGGAAGGTTAACATCTAGTCAAAAAAAAAATTCCATTGCAATAATCTACACCAAACTTATAGGTAATTACTTCTATTTTCAAGAAAACGTATTTTGAAATGAGAAAAAAATTTGTTATTATATTATTTATATCCTATTCTAAACACAGTGTTTCAAATTAATAAATGCATATATCTATGCAAAATACATTTGAATATAATGTTAATATAATTTTTATGTTGTAAATATTGTTTTAAAAAAGTATATGATACTGATAATTGAAATAAAACATGTTTAATTTGATATTTTCTTTTGTTGTCCATCCGTGACGCTGCCATTTTTCAAAACCCTTGCTCTTTAGGTCTGATCAAATATTTTTTTTCCTCTAACCAATTATTCGGTTGTAAAATAGTGTGTTTAAAGTATACACTGAATACATTTAGGATGAAAATGTCAGAGGAACTTCACTTTGGAGAACTTTGGAATTCTTGCAAAAAAAAAAAAAAGTCCCTTTGTGATGCAGTAATTTTTTATATTTTTCTTGTAAAAATATTTTAAACTAAATTTTGCCCTTTGAGTATGTTTAAAAATGGCATTTAGACCTTTACAAATTATGTGTAATATTTCCATTCGTGACGCCCTTGGCCTTAACTAAAAAAATAGTCGATCTGTAGTGCTTTATTTGTATAAAATAACTGCCGAACCCATTAATGACAAATATGGAAACTGATCAAAATGCAATGCTGGGGAGTAGCGTCATTGATGTCAGTATTTTATATTTTATTTATTTATTTATTTATTTATTTTTTAGTTTAGTTTATTTTGAATATTCAACAAAATAAAGTAATCTTACATGTCCATAGAAATAAAACAGGTAGTAAGAAATCATGGAAAAAAACTTCTACATATCCATGACATTAAAGTATGACTTCATTTGCACATTCAAAAAGGAGAGGGAGGAAGTAGAACTTATGTAATTTTCTCCACACAACAGTCTATGCTTTAGCTTCCTATCAGCAGAATATATGAAAAATCAAGTCCATTGGATCTTTTGTGAGTAATTAACCTCACTTATCATCCTGACGTACACATACATACACACCCATATTGACATACCAGAAAGTAAGTAAATAAATAAGTACATACATACA
Organism: Apogon hyalosoma; assembly: GCA_037367295.1. Lineage (NCBI taxonomy): Eukaryota > Metazoa > Chordata > Actinopteri > Kurtiformes > Apogonidae > Apogon > Apogon hyalosoma. Next base: position 26,793,494 of record JAPQRP010000018.1, read on the forward strand.
TAAATTCTTGAAGGCAACCTAAATGAATACACAGTAAAGTAAACAACAAGACAAAGTAGACAACAACAGCAATCAAACAAAACATAACAATCAACAAACACACAAAGAAAATAAGACAAGACGGAATATTAACGTTACATAAATATTAGGATAAATATTAGGGCTTGGCAGCAGAAAGGTGAAGATCCGTGGTTTTGTCGATGTTATGATCAGTTCTGCTCCTGGCCACTAGAGCGCAGCAGAGTTCCAGATCAGCTCATCTTCAGTTGGTGAAAAACCACTGATCCCATTTTCCCCTCTGCTCTGACGCTCCTACAGTGTTTTGCCTTTGCCGTTGTTCTTTGGTATGTTCTAAATCATCACTATGAGGTGGTTGAGCAGCAAAATGAACACACGTACGAGGTTTTACAGAGAAGAATAGACGTCTGACTCTTTTAGGAGCATGTCAGCGCTCATTTCTAGTCCTAAACTCGTGTAAAGATCAGGTTTTTAGCATCTTGTGTGCAGAACATCCAAAACCACACACACAGGTATTTGAGATAGCAGTGATGAACTTTAAAACTTTCATAACACGTATGATTATCTTTAAAAACAACATTGAATCCCATCGATCACAGCCACAACAAACATGAAAAATGCACTTGCAGCCAGTCCTCTTTAAGCAACAGTGACCCCAGTGTTACTTGTTTCCATATTTTTTGCCTTTGTTTTTGTTGTTGCTGGTGATCCTGGCACATGAAGCTACATGTCTCACCTTGACTGACATCAGTAACTCCCACGGTGTAACACTCATGCACAGAGTGAAGGGCAAGAGCCTCCAAATGTTCACTGAAGATCCGATAGGGCTGTCAAAGTCATTTTAGTGCAGGGGCCACATCCTCCAGTATGATCTGAAGTGGGCCGGACCGGTAAAAAAACATGATAACCTTTAAATAATTCCATCTCCAAAGTTGTTTTAGCGTGAAAAATGTAAAATTATGTGATGAAAATATTTCCATCGACAAACTATCCTTTCAAAATTAATGTGAAAAAACTGAAATTTATCAAGAAATGTAAGTGCAGTTTTAACAATATTCTGCCTCAGCTTCTCATTTGCATATGTGTATTACAACGTACAGATCACAGTGGATCTACAAATACATAAGACATTTAATAACAGGTAGAATACTGGTAAAATTACACTTACTTCTTTTATAACATTTCATGTTGTTCATATTTGTTCAAGTTTTTCACATTTTTTATTCAGTTCAGTTTTATTTGTAGAGCCCTATATCATGATTGAATGACTTTATGAAAGTATAGTTTTTACTTTACGTTTTTCATGTAATTTTACAGTTTTTTTACACTAAAACAAAGAGAAGAATTTGGATTTGACATTATTTATAGGTTATGATAGTATTTTACTAGTCCAACCCACTAGAGATCAGATTGGGCTAAATGTGGCCCCTGAATTAAAATGATTAATATCTTCAGGGTAATTTTTGCATTTCGCAAATTCATCCCACAGGCTGGATTGGACCCTTTGATGGGCCGGTTTTGGCCCACGAGCCGTGGGTTGCCGATGGTTTTGATTAAATATACACACTGACATTAGGCTACAGTGTGACAAAATTATGTGCACATGACAGTCATTCAATCCAACAACCTCCACAGCCCCCCCCCCACACACACACACACACCTCTAAAATGAAGAATAAATGAATGAATGAGTCATGCAATACCTTCTATGACAAAACTCTTACAATGTTTCATTTCCTTCATCTGGATCATTCAGTCACTGTTCCCATTAGTGCAGGCAGATCCTTATTTAAATAGGGCGGTCTCCAAGACTTTGCACCTGTTGACATTTGCACAAGCAGTCTGAGTAAATCAGCCGCAAACCGCAGTTCAACCCCACTTGCAAAATTCTAGATTGTGCACACAAATTAGTACACGCAAACTGGGATCTTAGTAGGTCCGGTCCTCCATCTTTTCTTTTCTGTCTGTTTTAGTTACATGATCCACACAGGAGTTAGGACTGGATTGCATAACCATTGTTTTTGATAACTTTTGATGGTCTAATAATTTTTTTCACAACAGTGTGTTGAAGTGTAGCTGCAGTTGTTGGCCACAGAGGTGCACACACAACCTGACCAAACTTGCACCTTCTTGCAAAGAAGAAATTTGAGCCTGAAGTTGGAGCTCAACAATGTCAACACTGAGGCGCTGATGTATGAGGTTTAGCAGACTTGCAGAGGTGTTGCTCTTGCTATTTGTTCGGGGTAAGATTACATGATTAGGAAAAGAGTTGTTGAGCAACAGCTTTGAGGGTATGTGGTGTTTTAGTCTGATAGAAGATAACTCACTCCTCCGACAGCTGCTTGAAGCCACAGAAATGTGTGTGTGGTTTAGTTGCAGGAACTCAAATCACCTGTGTCCAGTGTATTTACAGCAGAAATACACAAATACCTCCATTCTGTGGCGTATAGTTTTATACACAGGTTCATACAAACATTGAGTACAAAAATGTACACAGAGTGATCGGGGGGGGCAGTCCACTTCAGTTTGACATTTTTACTGTTATTACTCCGCCCACTCAACGGAAGGCAAGTGGTATTGCTTTTGGTTTGATTTGTTTCTTTATTTGTTAACACTTTAGCAGCAAAACTCTTGGTTGAATTCAAACCAAATTGGGTTTATAGATTGTTAGTGACCCAAGATAGATGTGTTTACGTTTCGAGAAAAGAAGGTCAAAGTTAACATTTTTTATGAAATTTTAAAATCTTGTTTTTTTTCCCCCATTTTACTCATAATGGCTGAAATTTGTCTATGTTGTCTGTGTCTATGTTGACATCAGCATATGCATAGACATTATGACATCAGCTGGATCGATGCCAAAATAAGCTGTAATACGTGTGAGGGGCGGAGTTTGTTTGAAAGGAAGACTAGTGTGGCTTTCTAATATGGTTAAGTTAGAAAATGTAAATAATTAAATGGTCAAAATACAAATAGCTACTCAAAATTTTATAAAGTAAAAATAAAGTATTATAGAGGAAAGAAGCAAATATTGCTATTATTTTACTTTTTTTGGGTATTGGATGAAAAGGTGTTGATACAAATGCTGATTTTCAGTTTTGATCATTAATCAGGTTGATCATCTTTAAAGTGTGTTGGCCGGCAAAAGAAACAATCAGTTTTTGTGAGTTTTCATTACCTGCAACTGTGCAATGGTTTAAAAAATAACATTTTTAAAATTTGATTTTGTAACAGAGAATTCACATGTTTTACATTCACATTTACAAATAACATAAACACACACACAGTGTCTTTTTCTATTTTTCGTTTCTTTCCAGAAAAGAAGAAAACAATCTGTACATTTATTTCACTTTTACATTTTTTGTAGTGATGGTTAAACATCATTTGTGTCCTCTGTGAAACATACCACTGTATTCTGCTTAGAGCAATATTATTACAGTCAGTCCATTTTCATGTGCATTTACAAAAGAAAATAGTTGCAGTTGCTTGAGAAATACTGAAATGTAAAAGACTGTTGTAGAGTAATGTACGACAACAGCAGTGAAGTCAAATCTCAGCCCTTTCTGGTAGTCTGAGGTATTGATAATGAAAAGGATGCTGACGGAGCTTCCTGGGTGATACTCTGAGCTTAAATACACAGCAGGTTATTTCAAAACTCTGTGGAATACTGTGTAATTATCGTTGATGGCATATGTGGTAATATGATTTCACAAGAAAAACATCCCACCCCCACAAGATGTCTCTAGAAGTAATAATGAGAATGAAAATAAATGGTTAGAATTATAAAAAGCAATGTAAATAAAGCAATGCTGCTCCAAAGCTCACAAATGCTTCTGAAAACCATTTGTAGGCCTGTAACCCATAAAGACCCAGTGCTACTTTTGTCTCAGTTTCCAAATGATTTTTTTTCTCTCTCGTTAACCTTTTCTATGTGATTCGTCACCATTTGTTACACTATTATCCTCTGTATTTCGCGTTTTTCCTGTGAAAATCAGGTATTTTCCTATATTTAATTCACTGATCATGTAGATGTTCATAAAATCTCAGAGTAAATTTAATGATTATTATATCAAAATGGAGAAAACTGAAGGAAAAAGTGACTTTTTCAGTAAAATCCATCATTAACAGAACATAAACCCAGTGTGTCCATCCACTGTCATTAATCATTGGTGAATCAATGTTGTAGAAGATGACGGTGTTTCCACGGTAACTACGGAGCCTCTGAACGTCCAAATGGGTCATATCTGATGACCATGAAAAGATGAAGAACTGTATTTTACACCAATTATTTCCATGTATTGATAGAATTAGTGGATCAACAGGTAATAAATAGTTTAGATCAGTAGATGCTTTTGATCTCTGGTGGATGTTTGGGTCTTTAAGGGTTAAATGTTCCATGTGGAGCTGCCCGGCTTTTTATTTTCCATCCGTGCGTGGTTGTACAGACAGGAAGGGCTTTTGGACAAGTGGCAGAAGACTTGGGCGTTTACTGGTATCGCATAATGACTTTATGCAACAAAACAAGACACATGATCAAAAATGTGTGTTTGTATTGAGTCATGGGTTAGAAATGAAGTACTTTTACTCGAATACTGTGCTTTAGTACAAAACACGTGTCTTTATACATCTACTCCACATATATTATACTTTTTACTCCACTACATTTGTCTGACAGTTACTTTTACAGTTTGCATCCTCTTCCTGTCCAGTGAAATCCATGTATCTCCATTTATGTTGCGTATCAATGTTTGTGATGAAGTTTTCCTTCTTGGATTGAATCTCCTTCCTCTTGAATTAATTGGAAAATACTGAAAAGCTGGCCTCACTAGTTGCTTTTCCAGTGACCCTCAAATTGCGCGAATATAACTTGCATATAAAAATGTACCTAATGAAAAAATGACCATTTTCGATGAAAAGTTTTTGCGCTGGCAAGAGGTTTTTTCGGGCGTAGCAAAATTGGTATATCATGCAAAACTGCAATGGAAAGACCTTTTTCTGCAACTAGAGTCATGTGAATAAAAAAAAAAAAAAGAATGTTGACAGATGTTGCAACAAGCGCAGAAAAAGAGTTTTTAAAGAAACATGGTGCATGTGTGGACACACCAGGAAACCCAATCATTTTTTACATTTAGTACAGGATAGAGGGCTAATATATAATAATAATAATAATGAATATATCTGTAAATCAACGTGTTGGTCACTATGTTTATGGAATGATATCTTGTGTCATCTTGTGATAATAAATAAACAAATCATCGTATTTGTGATTTAATGGAAAAACCAACATTACACACTGCCATTTTTTTGGACATTTAGTAAATATTGATAAAATTTTGCACAGATGTCCAATGGAAAAGCCAATACTGAAAGCTTAGTTTTTAGAGATGCCTGGTTCTCAGAGGACAAACATGCATAGGTCTTATAGAACATGATGTGTTCATGTACAGTACTGTGCAAAACATATAGACCACAACAAGAAAATACAGGAAATATATGCAGCAGCCTTCAAAGACACGGAAAAGCTGAACTGAATGTGTTTGTAAAGGTTAAAGTCACTCTTTAGTGTGACCTCTGACCCCATGACAAGAAGCAGCAAAAACAGGTAGAAACATCTAAAATGTGTTGAATGAAACCTGGTATAAAAACATTAGAAAATTAATGCAGTAAATCTGATATTGTTTGAACAAAAATGAAAAAAGAAAATCGGTTTTGGCTGCTGATCTGGCATTTTTTAGAAGATCATATCGGATTTAGTCACAAAATCAGGCCAATCAGGGTCTGGTTCTTTGCGGTGTTGGGGGGGCTGTCCTTACTTGTGCTACAGCAGTGGCAAACATATGGCCTGTGGGCCAAAGGTTTTAATTTGGCCACAGTATGAATTTGGAAAGTGCAAATATGATACTAAAGTTAATAAGAGTCAAAGGTGTCATAGTTGTTTTAGCTCAGGTTCCACATTCAGCCCAACTGTGATCTCAAGTAAAATAATAACATAATAACCTATAAATAATGACTCCAAATTTAAATCAAAATTTCATTGTAAAAAGTTGGTATCTGATCGGCATTGGATCGGTATTGGCAAAACTAATCCCCCCCAGAAAATCAGATCAGAAGCAAAAAATTCAGATTGCAACATCACTAGTTAAAAACATGTTAAGTGCAAAGGGAGGTCTCACTAAATACCACCACTTTGGTTTATAGAAGCTGTTTTTACTCATAAACCTTAGTTTTTCCCGCTGTTCATACTTCACATAGATCAGATTGGATCTAAATACAGAGACAAATGCATATGTGGACATTAGAACTGTACTAAACCAACAAACTTAATGTTGAACTCGGGCTTTTGGACAGGACTGGATATTCAACTGCCAACTCTTGGAGCACAAATGAGTTCATGTACAGCTTTAAAATATAACATACACACAAATACATCAGTTATACGAGTCAAAAACACTAATACATTAATAACACACTGACCATTTCATTTACAACTACTGCTTTTACTGTTCATACTTCAAGTACATTTTACTGATAATACTTAAATGCTTTTAAAGTTTTTACGGCAGAGCTTTGGCTTGAGTGGAATATAATCACGAGACGTACCAAAAAAGCACTGGTTGAATTTTAAAGCTGAAGTTAAGAGTTAACCAGTTGTTAAGTCTGACATCATGGAGCCTGTATCCTCATTTAATTTAAATATAACTTCTCTGTTTAATGAGGCACCAGCTACATTCATTCATTTGACTCAAATACAGTTATAAGTCCCTTTCTCACCAACATTTCCAGGAACTTTTATTTCCGGGGATTTATTTATGTGGGTGAAAGAATTCCTGGGAATCTGTGTTGGTTTGTGGTAAAAGAAACTCCACAACACCTCCAGTTCAGTAGGTGGCAGTAAGAAGACGTTTAAGGCCAAACAGCACATAGCCCCGCCCCCAAGAAATCCCGTAAAGCTAACAAGTCCTACAACCTACTAGGAACTTTTTTCAGGGAAAGATTGGGGTTGATGGAAAGTTTTTCCTGGGTAATTACGGTGGAAACACACCAGTGTTTTACAAAATCCAGTATAAATGCTAAAAGTTCCTGTGGTGGAAAACAGGCAGTTAGTGCACTTTTCCAGTGTCACTTTTTACCTGCAGTAGATCATAATTTTAAGTGAATTTAATTCTGTTTACGGCAGAGCATCGCTGCGTATTGACATAAATACAGGGTGTCCCAAAAAATTTGACATCATCACCTAATAATTGGTTTAAAATGTGTTTGCTCTTTTTGCTCAAAAAAGCGTACTCATTTGTATTGTTGTGCTTTCAGGATCAGACATGACATTAACTGTGACAGAAAAGGTGTTTTGTGTGTTGAAGTACGCCCAAACTTAGTCAAATGTGAATGTACAACGTGAATTTGTTAGAAAATTTCATAAACAAGCGCCAACAGGAAAGCAGATTTGGACGCGGCATTTGTAGAATAAAACACTTTATGTCCAAAATAAATCCTATTAAGTATCCTTTCTCCTGACCCTGTAGTCAGTCCAATATGGACATCTCAAATGATGTCAGTTTTTTTGCGACACCCTGTACTTATGTATACCTTATTTACCTGTCTCATAAAACCCTTTTTTAAATATCAGGTAATCTGTAAATATTAGCTAAAGCACTAAATGGCTGACGCAATACCACCTATCTGAGAAATGCACTGTTTTGAGACTTGTTTTCTGGCATAAATACACTGTTTTTGGACTATATTACTATTTACACATATTTACAATTTTTTTTTTGTTTTCTCAAAAAAGTGCATTTCTCATCATTTTTCAGATTGTAGGTTTTGCTTGTTGGCCATCATAACATTAACTAGTTTCAACTTAATTTTTTCCCCATTGATTTGAACTTGTAACTCATCAGCGTTGTCGACTTCCTGTGCTTTTCATCATCACGTGTAAAGTGGTAGAACGAACTAGATGTGATTGATGGACTCAGAAACACAGAACTGCACTAGACTGAATACGCAAGGTTCCCGCAGGGTCTTAAAACATCTTAAAAGTCTTGAATTTACAAATCTGCATTAAAAAAATTTTTTTAAAGGTATTAAATTTGAAATGGTAGATCTTAAGTTATGTTGCCATAAATTTGTTGGCTGTATTGTGTTTAAACGTCCGAGCTGCAAAGAAAGTAACGTTAGTCGACTCCATTCCACCCATTCCAACCCGACAATTTATATTGAAATTAGGAACCAATTATTGCTAACTTTGCAGCCCCCGGTGAGAAATGATCACAGAAATATGAATGCCTGGTTGGAGAAAAGACTATTCTCGATCTGGTTGACACGAGTGGAGGGGAACGTGTTGGAAGCTCGCTGCACCTTATGCAAATCAATTTAACTCGGAATGATGGGAATCAAGGCATTGGAGTAAATAAATACATTTTCCTAAATTCTAGGAGTCATGAATTTTTGCCAGTATGGCTGTGAAATGATTGTTAAATTCTGTTCTAAATAGTCTTAAAAGTCTTACATTTAACTTGTAGAAACCTGTAGGAACCCTGAATACAGACGAATAAACAAATGGACAAGGAAGTAGGAAGTAACGTAGCCACTTAACAACTGGATTTTCAACTTCACGCCTTTTTCAACAATGCTGTTTAAGGTGCTTCATCTAATGCATGTCTGGACCAGTCAATGAACACATAAGTCTTTCATGGATCTTCTTGTGCAGGTAAAAAAGACCACTGAAGCATATTTACAGAATTGTAATAGGCCTGAGTTTCTGCTGTGTGATGAGGAAAACGGAGGTACTTTCTCCAACAGTTATTAGGATCACGAAGAAGTTCATCTGGTTTAATGCATGTAAATTATTATAAAAGAAAAAAAAACCTCATTTCTCAAGCACTGGCAAAGTAATGGTCCTGGCACCAGAGGTGGTTGTTGTCACAGTTGTCATTCCCAAGCCAAAGTCTGTCCTGAGCAGCCTCTTCTGAAGAACTGAAGGACAGAAGTTGGATATGTACGCCTCTTTAAACCCCGAATTACAGAAGCAGTACACCAACGGGTCCAGCAGGCAGTCGATGTACGACAAAACCATGAGGCTGTCGTAGATCTGGACCACCACGTTCTCCGCGTCCTGCCAGTTCTTCAGCCTGACAACCAGCAGAGCGACCCGGGCGAAAGTACTGGGCAGGAAGCAGATGGAGAAGACGACGACCACGGACAGGACCACGCACACCGCTCGCCTCAGCTTGGTTTTCTCCCCGACGGTTTTCTTCCTCAGCCGGTTGACGATGTGGACTGTGCAGTAGACGAGGATGATGAAGGGGATGACGATCTGGCTGAAGTAGACGATCTTAAAAGAGAAAAAGCGCCATTGACTATGTTTCAACCACACTGCAGCATAATGCTAAAGTATCAAAGGAGCTATGGACAGAAGTATGTGGACATGTTGAATTCAGGTGTTTCTTTTCGAACAGGGGTCTGGGATACAAAACAATAAGGACTAATGTCAGAATTTAGTTTTATATTAGTGCGTTTACCCGTGGGGATCCATAGGTTCTAGATGTGGACGTTTTTATGCTGTTGTGTATTCATGTATGATGTACCGCATTTGTCCAGCAGTCACCGCCGAAGTGTTTCTGGTCATAGCAACGTGATTATAAGGCTATTGTATTCCAAAATTACTATCTCCCTAAATATTGGTCCTATCAACTTTCCCTTTTTGCTACTGTCTGCCTTGACCAAAAATACATAAGTATGCCAAAATGCAGCAGTCAAGCTCTATGCAGATTTTGTGTAACTCCCAAGACACGCACACATGCACACACACAGATGCCACTTGGCTTTTATAATATAGATTGGGATAAATATCATTGCATTGCTCTAAATTAAATGAGTGGAGTTTGATACTGAAATGGCAGCGTTTCTGCTACTTGGGTGAGTTTGATTTTGATTCAGAAGCGGTAACGTTTCCAAAACATTTTGCATTTCTAGTCTTTTTCTAAATACTGGGAAAAGTTTCTTGAGTTGTGTTGGTAGATATTTCTGGGGGTAAGAAAGAGAAGTTATTAATGTCGGGGAAAAAGTGTTTTTCAAGATGGAAAGTGCATTTATTTCTTCAGCTAAAAGAACCTGGTTAGCTCAGTCGGTAAAGCATGAGACTCTTAATCCCAGGGTCGTGGGTTGGAGCCCCACGCTGGGCAAAAGATTCTCCCTCAGATCTGCCTCTAAATAAATCTGTTTCCACAGCATGTTGTCTTCAAATGTTAAAGACCATAAATTAATCCTGTGCTTGACTAAACACAGTGTTATTTTGAGTGACTGTTAAAATAAGCATTTATAAGTTTTGCGTTTGAAGAGGACAACTTGATGATCCTTTAAGTTTAGTAAGTGTGTTCTAGTGCAAGACGGCCCCCTGCTGGTGAGAGTTAGGACTTGTTAAGGAACTAGCGACAATTCAAGCTAATAGAATAAAATGTAATGTGTCAGTTTTATGGGAAGTTGAGGAGTTTTGTAAATAACTGTAGTTCTTTATTGTGTTGAAAACAGGAAGCAAACATTCCAGCATTTACTTTACTGCTGTTGTAAAAAGACATAAAGCTAAACTGAATCTAAGTAGAAACTTAAAGGAGTGATGTTTTGCTTTTTTTTTCAATGGAATTCTTCATTTTCCAACATTTCCCTGTGGTCTATATAAACTGTAAATGCTCTGCTTGGGTCTGAATTCTTCATTCATTCAACTCCACAGCT
>JAPQRP010000018.1:26844899-26860646 GCA_037367295.1 Apogon hyalosoma
ATAAATCAGTTCTTATATCTCACTGAAAAGTTCCTCTGTAGGTGATTCTGTCTGATTTTAAGTGTGATGAGATATTTCGACTAGAAATGACACAAATACACTTGGTCAGATTTAGATTTTTTCCAGTGTATTTACATGTATTGATAGGATTAGTGGATCATCAGTTTAGATCAGTCGATGCTTTTGCTCATTTGGGTCTTTATGGGTTAATTCAGGTTCCATATTCAGCCCAGTTTGATCTCAACTGGGTCAGACCTGTAAAATAATAACATAATAACCTATAAATAATAACAACTTCATTTTCTCTGTGTTTTAGTGTGAAAAAAATAATAAAATAAAATTACATTCTGGAAATGTTTACATCTATGAAATGTCTTTAAAAAAATGTGAATAACGTGAACAACCTGAAATTTCATAGGAAAAATCAGTGCAATTTTAACAATATTCTGCCTCAGTTTATCATTTACACGTGCATTCCAAAATATTGTAAAAACAACTTATTTTTAATGAAGATATTTCTGGGTGTTCATATCTCTTAATGTTATTCCCCTTTTTTTGTGAAAGGATAGTTTGTAAATGTCAACGTTTTCGTGTAAATGTGCTTTTTTTTTTTTTACACTAAAACAAAGAGAAACCTTTGTAGTTGTCATTATTTATAGGTTCTTATGATAGTATTTTACTGGTCTAACCCACTTTAGATCATATTAGTCTGAATGTGGAACCTAAACTAAAATGATTTTGACACTTTTGTTTGTTTAATATTTTCAGTGTAATTTTTGCATTTCACAAATTCATCCCATGGGCCAAATAAGACCCTTTAGCGGGCCGGTTTTGGCCCACAGACCATATGTTTGAGACCCCTGCTTTAAATAGTCAAACAGTTACTTCATCACTGACAAGGTACAGATTTATTCCCCTAAACTTTTCATTAAATCCACCATTTTACAGGAGTGGATGAAACAAATGTCAGTAAGGCTGGAAAACGCATTAAAACAGTAAATGGTTGTAAACTCACATAAAGTAAGTTTTATTTATAGAGCACTTTTCTCAGGCAGGGAGTCACAAAGTGCTTTACAGTGCAAGACACAATGAAAAAGCAATTAAAAATATAAATAAAACACAATTTTAAAATGCAATTAAATTAAAGTGCAATAAATACATTAACTCATAAAGATCCAGTGCTACTTTTGTGTCAGTTCCCAAATGAATTTTTCTCTATTTTTAACTTTCTTAAGTGATTCATCACAATTTATTTTAATATTATCCTCTGTATTTTGTGGGTTTTTTTTTTTTTTTCAGAATCAGAATGCTTTATTAATCCTAGGGGGACATTATTGGGTGTTCCAGTCGTTCCAATCAAGTCTAATAAAAAATAGCACGAAAGAAATTATCAATACAACAGAAAAAGAAAAAATATATAAATATATATAAAGCTCTAAATGTACACATATATATTTAAATGCCAAATATACATATTCAAACCCTCTATTAAGACACAAAATTAAGTTTTAATTATTTGTAATTAGTTCATTTTCAGTGAAAATCAGGTATTTTCCTGTATTTAATTTACTGATCATGTAGATGTTCATAAAAGCTCAGATTCTTTACAGTTTTTCTGCAGCATTTGAAGGAAATTCAACCTTTGAAAATCAATGAGAAAATCCCCATGCAACCACAAAAGGCAGTGAAATAATAAAAGTCTGTAAGAAAAGCCCTTTAAAGTATTTCCACAAGCATGGAAACAACCTAAAACTTGGTGAAAAGTGTGGTTAGAAAAAAACAAAAAAGCCAACAACCGTGAGCGACGTACCTTCACCATTACCACGTTTCCAGTTTACCTCCTGGCTGCTTCCATCAGTGAGAAGAGAAGTAAAGTGTTTACAAGGTAAATCTGAGACGCCCAAACAAACCTGACACTGTCTGCCTTCAGCGCAGACCCACGGATCACATGCAAACCTCTGACTTTTAGCCCACAAAGTGAAAATACAGCCCAGAAAACAGCGACCGTGGACGGCAGCACATGGACATGCGACCGTTTAATGACTAAAAAAAGAGTAAATAACCAAAATACTGCAGAAGCTGCTGTAAAGCAGCTAAAAACACACATTTACTTTGGTTCTGTATGATCATAAACTCTTTTAAATGCTTTTTTTTTTTTTTTTTTAATCTTTGTTATTATTTATGTAAGTTTTAGTCACTTTAACTCAATTGTATATTTTTTATCTTCTATTGTATTTCGTGCCTCTTTTGTGCTGCTGTGCATTTCTTATTTTATTTTATCTTGTCTTATTTTATCTTATCTGTAACTTTAAAATAAGAATAAGTGTCTTTAAATACGTAATAATTCATACAGGTATGATAATAAAATATCTTTGAATTAAATTAAATACAGTGAGTTCATGTAAATGCATACAAACACAATGATCAAATTAATCCAAATGCATGAGGTTCATAAAGACATTAATCAAACCGTTCTAAAGAAAAACAAATTCATACTAATTCAGTAATCAAGCTTCTTTAAATTCATCCCTTCGTGTGCAATTTAAAGAAACTGGATTTTTGCATTAGTATGAAATCTGAGCTTTTATGAACATCTACGCGATCAATAAATTAAATATAGGAAAATACCTGATTTACAGTGAAAAATGCAAAATACAGACGATATTATTAGAATAATAAACTTAAGGAAAGTTAAACATGAAGAAAAGTTCTTTGGGGAACTGTCATAACAGTAGCATTAGGTCTTAATGTGTTAAACAATGATGTCAGGAAATGATGAAATTACTAAGATTAGGTTAAAAGCAGTTCAATGCATCATTTATCTCTGAGGAAGGGATGTGGTCGGAAACCATGAAAATCAGTCAGAATCAACATGAGAGCTCATAGTTTGGAACATTTCCACATTCACAATGTCATTAGGACGATAATCAGAGAAAAGAGGCTTGGATTTGATGGAGAGCATAAATACTGGCCTGTGTGGTCCGATGAGTCCAGACAGACCATATTTATTTAGAGCATATTTAATGGGATATTTAATATAATATACAGTACTGTCCAAAAGGCAAAGGCCACCTCCAGGGCTGAAATGATCATATATATTTATTTCTCATTCATGTGCTTCAGATACAACAAGAAAATGACTTTTACTCCCTCCCCCCCCCCTCCCCCCCCCGAAGGGGAGGGAGGGTATTGTGTTTGGTTTGGTTTTGTTTGTTTGTTTGTCAGCAACTTTACGCAGAAACTACCCGACCAATTTCCATGACATTTACAGGAAAGGTGCGAGATGGTCCAGAATAGATCCCATTAAATTTTGGTGAATGTAGGTCAAAGGTCAGGGTCACCTAAAATGTGTTTTCACAATGATAAGAGATAGGGCCAATCAGGTAAAAGGTTTGCGAGGGGGCGGGGCTTGTTGTGCCTGGCACCACTTGTTGATTTAGCGATTTATTCCAAACATGCAATGAAATTTAACATATATGTGAACAAGCAAAACATAAATAATAATACAAATATCAACAATCATAACAGTCTTAGAGAGAAGAACGGCACAATATTTCCGTTTACGTGCACGAAAAGGGTGGGAAGAAGGGCAACTTATTTAATCCCACCCCCTCGCCATAAAATATTATTAATAATATGTATTCATCTCCCACTTCCTTTTACATTACCCTTTCATATTTATATAAATATATACACATACACACACAACATTCAAGCACACATACAAATACACATATAATCTTTTACCTATGCATTTCTTAATTGTGCTGGCAAATAAATAAATAAATTAATAAATAATAAATAACTCAAAGAAAGTAATATATCCATAAACAGGAGTGAACATACGGTGCCAGTTAATAACCCTCATCACTGTATCTTGTGAAAAACATTCTCCTTTAAGTTTTTTTTTTTTTAACTGGTTTATATATGAACATCCCTTGTGCTCCTCCCTTAATCTATTCCATAATTCAACACCACACAGATAGACTAAAACTTTTTTCCAATAGTGCGCACTCTCAGAATTTTGGAATTAAACCTACCTCTTCAATTATAACTGCCTTCCATACAGGAAGTCTGTGCACAGCCTTAAAAGACACACAAAAAACAGAACTAAACCGGTCCTAAAGGTTACAGTCTCTGTTTAGTGTGACCTCTGACCCCATGACAAGACGCAGCACAAACACTTACAAACATCTGGCATTATCTTGAATGAAACCTGGTGTAAAATGTCAGAAAATGAATGCAATAAATCTTGTATTTTCTGAATAAAAGGGTTATTGGAGGTCATACTAAACACTACCACATGTGTACAGGCGTTCTGTGTAATATTCGTTCAAATTAAATAGGAACCTGTGGGAAAATACACACATTTTTCTTCTGTAGTTCTCCATTATGTCCACCAGAGGGAGCAATTTCATATCAATGCGCGGTGGCCTAGTTCTTAAGAGTTTTATGGCCCTGAGTTGTGTCCTTCAGGCACAGCAGTGACTTTGTCCAACTCTGTTAGTGTTGACAGGCCTTCTTAGAAAACCCTACAAACTAACAACAAAATATACACATACATTCAGAAATAAATAAGACTAAACATATTACAGGGTGTCCCCGTGAGAACGGACTAAAACGAAACTAAATTACCTGAGTTTGTTGGGTAAATATGCTGCATTCACGGACTGTTGTTAAAGCGAGTGTGTTAGATAACGGTGCTTTTCTCATGAATAGGGTTTATTTTTCAAGCTCCAATGCCACAAAGAGGAGCCATAGCAATAAATATGTAACATCTGAACAGTTAATATCGTTAAAGCATTGTCTGCTTTAATTATATTTCATCATGTGCCAGAAGTTGAAATATAATAAATATAATTCAACCTAAAGTACTTTGTTATGGGTTTTGATGTCTTTGTTATAGATCATTATCTGTAGAAACATTTGTAGGTTTATTCTGCTTTTATCCACATAGGAAACCCTTCATATCTACCATAAATTCACTGTAACTTTTGAAGAATGTGTTGTTGGGTTTCACTGCTTATAACAGTAATGTTTGTAAATATGACTGACTTGATTATGATGTGTATGCATGTGTCACATTAAAGGATATAAGACCTATAACATGAAATTATTCACTTACTCTTCAAAATACTTAGAGCTGACTGACTGGTTTTAGACTTTTTGTCTGTTGCAACTCCTTTATGGTTGAAAAAAGGATATTTTGTTTATTTGTTTATTGTTTGTCTATTTATTTATTTACTTGTGTTTATTTGAAAGGGACAGTACACAATAATGGACATCAGTTTGAAATACAAGTGTAAATGCAGGCAGCTAATTAGTATTGTTGTATTAATTTTGTGTTATTTATCCTCTTTAGTCATAGAAGCTGCACACTTTTTTTTCACAGTTCTTCAGAGTATAAAAAAGTAAGAAAAGAGGATTTGTGTTTGGTTTTAAAGCAAATATAAACATTTTTTCTATGTATTTTAGGGTATCTAATTGTAGAGTACATAACAGCAACATTTCCCAGAGACGTGAACGCAGCACCGGAGCACGCATGTCATGTGATGTGAGGTCATGTGGTGCGTTCACTTCCTCCTGACTCGGTCTTGAGCTGACAGTCTGCTGTATCATGTCGTCGTAGTTAGGCTTCGCAGCCACAAACCCCCGGAATAAACATGTTATTTGGGCGTAAATCTGTCCTCCGGTCGCCTGTGGAGCTGGTCCTGGGGGTCGCGGTGTGTTTGGGATGGTTATCGGCGCGTTCCGGAGCGGAGGGGGACGGCGGTGTGTGGTACCAGGACCTCTGCAGGTACAAACCAACACACCTCCAGGAGAAACACCGCAAATATACACAACACAACCAGGCTTGTACAGACGCCGCTATGCTGAATTTACACAGAAAACACCTCATAAGGATGTTAAATGACACCACAGCCAAACAGTGTGGCAATTCAAAGACGATTTATGACAATTAAAGACGTTTCAAGCCAAACACTGCTTTGTTCCCGTTCTGAAATAAGCAATTGAATGCATCTTTGCCTCTAAATGTAAAGAAAATAGCAAACACACAGCTGAAAACTCCATATTTCGCCTCTGAACCGTCCTTTCTTGTGATTTATCTTCGTTGTTCATTAGCTAAAGTCACCGCCGAGTTAATTAAATGACTTGAATTGTGACAAACAAAGGGAAACTTTAACGGTTACTGATTAAATCAAACCGACGTGTAGATTAGCTAAACCGCTAAGTGTGCTAACGCTAAACGCTAGCCTCAAACTGTAAACTGACAGATGTTTGGAAAAGAATGAGATAAATGTGTGCAGAAACGCAGCACAGGACGTGTTTTATGAGTCTAACTGACAGACTGAGGAGCCAGCTGAACTGTGTTGTCCTACTTCACTTCGGTTCCACATAATCATCCTGTGATCAAATATTGACACAGCATTAATGAGAACCATGTGACTCCACCTGACTGCTGTCATGTCCTTGTTTTGGCAGCTCTTGCTAACTTACAGAGTCAGCTTGTGAACAAATACCAGGTCATTTTCCTTGTTCCATCTCACAGCTGCAGCATCTGATCGATTGGAGAAAGAACTCATGTCTTTTTGCTATTGAATTTTTAATCACAAGCAACAAAAACTGACCACACAAACACATAAACAACACAGCATTATCTGAACAGCGTCAGAGAGGATCCTCAGCCTAAAGCCCGACTATGGCTGGACTGTGAATAAGTCCAATCAGAGGCACGAGTTTGTATCTACACAAATACAATCTAAAATATAGTCAAAAGCATAAACACATCCTTTGACTTTACTGCTTTATATGCAGCAATAGAGACTTTATAGGGTATAATATTTGCTCTTGAAGTAAATATATTGTAGGAGCAAATAATACTAAAGCAAATTCTATCTCTGATTGAACATTTTCACCTTTAATAAAGTCATAAAAGTCCCTTCAGGTCATTAATGTGATTCTGTAGTTTAGCTGTCATTAGTACAAATGATGCATTCACTGTCATCAAGTTAACCCATTCCTTATATTCAGGCCTAACTTGGGTTTTCCAGGGATGAAGGATAATGCTTGTAGTCAGTACATTAGAGATTAGGTGCAGGTACAGGTACACGTATCCTGCTTTGATAGGTGACAGGTGTAAAATAGCAGAGATGGATTATCTTTTAGAGTGTACATTTTCCTCAGGCAGGCCTTGTAACCAGCCTGCATTTGATATGAGGATATGAAACTTGAGACGACTTTCTCTGAGGTACAGTCGTACCACTGCAGGAGCCAGTGTTGGCATGGATTACCCAGGTGCTGCAGCATACCCATGGCACCTTGGCATACCCATACCTGTGGCCTGTCTCTGGCCGCAGTCGCAGGGAGCTGCCGTTCCTACTCCGTTTGAGTTGGTAGGGAGACCAAAAATAAATAATAAATAGGCGGTCAATAGTAAAACGGCACGTCAACTAAAGAAATTGCCGTTGACTAATTGCGGCAGCACTAGACACCTTTTAACTAACATGTTTTAATATCTTCAGTGTAATTTCTGTATTTCGACAATTCATCCCACGGGCCGGATTGGACGCTTTGGGGGGCTGGTTTTGGCCCACGGACCATACGTTTGACACCCCTGTTCTAGGATCTCTAAGATATAGGACATATTTTCATTGAAGTGTGCTCACTTTTAGTAGTTTTTCAGTCACGGGTGCAGAGAGAATGGCAGTTCTCTCATAGGAGGAAGCTAGTTTGTTTTTTTTTTAATCTGAAAGTAAAACAGTTTCTTGGGAAAATCCCTTGAACTCACCACGCACCGTTCCTGAAACTTGCAGAACACCATCAGTCCTCTGCAAACCAACGAAAACCCAGAGTAACTGACCCCTAAATAATAACGCACATGAAGTATAGTTTAAATACAAGTCCCAGCTGTCTGTGTGCGCAGGTACATTCAGGGCCATCATTAGCTGTAGAGACGTTTTGGTTTAACGACGCCCTAGAGGAGCAGAGGTAGGGGAAAGTGAAAATTAACCTAACTTTCACTGTCACTGTGGTTCTACTGTCCTGTCTACAAGGATGTAAATGTTAGAAATAGACCAATTAATCTGTGTCGATAGGGTGCTCTACAAACTATTGGTATCAGCAGATGTTGACTAATGACTAGTATTAGACTGTTAACCCATAAAGACCCAAACACCCACAAACAGAGTCGTCTACTGATGTAAAAAATAAGCTACTTAGCAGATAAAACATCTTACTGGATGTGTTTTTTCATGATTAATTACACCAAACACACTCTAAACTCTCTGCCCATGAAGTTAAATTAACCCATAAAGACCCAAACATCCACCAGCGACTAAAATAATTTACAGATATAAAATATTAAATACCTGCAGATCCACTAATTCTATCAATACATGTAAATAATTGGTGTAAAATGCAGTTTGTCATATTTTCATGGTCATCAGATTTGACCCACTTGGACGTTCAGAGGCTCCGTAGTTACCGTGGAAACGCCGTCTTCTTCTATAACATTGATTCACCAGTAAAACCCATGGAGTTGGATCAGTGACAGTGGATGGACACACTTGTCTTTTTACTAAATTAAATTAACAAAAATGAATAAAAAAAAAAAAGACCTACAAAATAATGAATAATATGGAAAAGATGGACAAAAAAAATGTACTAAAGTCAAGTAAAAAGGATAAAATAAGCAACAAAATGAACAAAAACAGCCAAAGTATATTAAATCAATTAATACATTTGATAAATGACAGCGGAGACACTTGGTTTATGTTCGGTTATTGTTACATTTGACTGAAAAAGTCACTTTTTCTTCAGTTTTCTCTGTTTCTAATATAATAACCCTCAACTTTAATCCGAGCTTTTATGAAAATCTGCATGATCAGTAAATTACATACAGGAAAATATGTGATTTTAAGTGAAACAAACTCAAAATAAAGAGGATAATATTATATTAAATGGTAATAATTCACTTCAGAAAGTTTATAGAGAAAAATTCACTTGAGAATTGCCACAAAAGAACCACTGGGTCTGTATGGGTTAATTTTTTACATGATAAAAACCTAGTGTAGGTGGAGACGTTCAGTTAATTATATATTTTGCTGATAAAGTTGTTTTTCTACAGTTTTCTCTGTTTTTGATTGAATAACCCTCAACTTTAATCTGAGCTTTTATGAACATCTACATGATCAGTGAATGAAATATAAGAAAATACATGATTTACAGTGGAAAATGTAAAACACAGAGGATAATATTAGAATAAAATGCTGATGAATCCCTTTTTCATTAATGGTGTCCTTTCTTGTGTTGCAGTTACACATGGGAGGCTATAGATCAGGATAACAAAGTCAGCTACACGTTGAAGCTCTGTGAGTCTTCACCGGACACCGGCTGTGGCTCCGGGACGGCGGTCTGCGCTCGAAACCCAGCCGACAACACCAACCACTCTGTGGGTGAGTACAGGCCGACAGACGTCACCAGACGTCCAAACGCCTTCTGTTGGCTGGTTTTGTCTCGGTAGATCTGCGGAATTCAGCTCCACTATACGGACAAAAGTATGTGGACATGTTGAATTCAGGTGTTTGTTTTCTAACAGGGATACAAAACAGTAAAGACTAATGTCAGAATGTAGTTTTATATGATTTATTTTATTAATAATTTATGTTATTGTATATATTGATATCAGTGCATTGGTTAGTTTGGTTTAAAGTGTTATCTTTGCTTCTAAAATGACTCAGAGATGTTGTTTTTTTACCTAATTTCTCTCAAGATTGATTAAAAAAAAAAAAAAAATTATTTGATTTTAAATGTTCTTCCTCTAAATTTCTAAAATATTTGTAGTGCTCTGATTGTAAATAATAATTTTCTACCACAACTAACCATCTAATTTCATCACATCTCACTGAGGAAGAAAAATCTACCATTAAACTTTAAGGAAATATTGATGTTTATAAACTATATGGACAAAAGTATTGGGACACATCATGTCTACAGCTGTTAGATGTGCTGTTCATGAGGATTTTACATATGATTTTTCTTCCTCAAATGTCAAATATCATAAAATGGTTTTATATTGGGATAAATATCATTGCATTGGTTAGTTTTGTTTAAATTGTTATATTAGTTTCCAAAATGCCTCAGAGATGGTTTTTACGTAATTTCAACATTGATTTTGTTAATTTGTTTCTATCCATCGCTATAATTTTAAATGTTCTACCTCTAAACTTAACTAAAATATTTTGACTGTAAATAATAATTTTCTACCACAACTAACCATCTACTTTCTTCCCATCTCACTGAGGAAGAAAAGTCTCCCATTAAACTTTAAGGAAATATTGATGTTTTTATCTCAAATCAGCAGCCGTGATGTGTCCCAATACTTTTGTCCATATAGTTTAGAAACATCAGTAACTAACCAATGTAATGCAATGCTATTTATCACAATATAAAACTATAGGTGTAGGTCTTTAAGAGATATTAAAAATAATCTGAATATTTTAGAATGGTTTAATAATGTTATCAGAGCCTTTTACATTCATAATACAATTTTTTTTTTCACTTGAAATGACATTAGTTACAGCTTTTCTCTGTTATTTAGGTGCAAAACCTATGTATCACATTTCATAATCAATCTAAGTGCAGCAACAGTTAATAGACAAAAGCTTATAAACTATATGGACAAAAGTATTGGGACACATCACGGTTCCGGCTGTAAGATGTCCTGTTCATGAGGATTTTAGATAAAAACAACAATATTTCCTCGTAGTTTATTGGTAGATTTTTCTTCCTCAGTGAGATGTGAAGAAAGTAGATGGTTAGCTGTGGTAGAAAATGATTATTTACAGTCAGAGCATGAAAAATATTTTATAAATTTAGAAGGAGAACATTTAAAACCAGTCACGATAAAGAAAAAAAAAAAATTAACGTTGAGAGAAATTCAGTCCAAACCATTTCTGAGGCATTTTGGAAGCAAAGATAACAATTTAAACCAAACTAACCAATGCAATGATATTTATCCTAATATGAAACTATATTCTGACATTTATATTGATTGTTTTGTATCCCAGACCCCTGTTAGAAAAGAAGCACCTGAATTCAACATGTCCACATACTTTTGTCCGTATAGTTTATTGCCGTCTTCAGAGTCACTGTGCCTTATTGTTTTATGTTCTTTGGAGACGGCAGTACTTTGACAGTCCCGTCATATTTGCAGATACCGTACCTGTATCTGAAACGTTCTTTGACCCTGACGTATCATCTGTGTCTCATGACGAACACGCGGCAGAGAAATCGGCGGCTCTTTAGTGACGTCGCAGGAGAATGTGAATGCTTCCAGTTGTTTTCTGTGGCTGCGCTGCCTTTGTTTTGGTCGGACTCATGTGGCCTGTGGCTGCACGAAGCATGAAAGTAGCAGAAAATTATCTGTAGTTACGGATGTTCAAGCTCTGGTTTTACTTCTTAGGGGTTTCATTTTCCTTAAATACACACTTACTTTGGTCTTTATGTAAACATCCATTTGTGGAGAAATAATCTTCACAAAAACATGCGGAGTTTCGGCCTCGGAAATGTCAGATTTAGTCACCTTTTTTTTTAATCTTCACCTTTAAATTACAGAGATAAAACAGTAATGAAATGATATTAAAAATGATCCACTGTGTTCACATGGTTTTAATATAATCTCTGTACATTTTCTTTTTTTTTTTTTGGAACTTTCTTGTTATTGAAAAGCACAGGTTATAACATGACCCTCAATTACAGTCTGACAAACAAGGGAAAAAAAATACAGTAACATAATATATATATGTATGGAAGATGATTAGGGCCACTGGGGGAAAAAAAAAAGGTCCAGTATATATTTTTTATTATTATTATTCTGAGAAAAAAAGTCAGAATTCCAAGATTAAAGTCAGAATTCGGACTTTTTTCTCATAATGATAATAAAATATATTTTGGACCTTAATTTTTTTTTTTCCAGTGGCCCTAATCGTCTTCCATATATTTGTTTTAGTACAAGATCGTATATAAAATAGGTTGTTTGACATATTAACCATAATCCTGTGCAGAAAATTCAAATTAAATACATTAGGCTTAAAAGAAACACACACACACACATTAAAAAAATATTAAAATACATTTATTAATTAATTTATAAAAATACATAAAAAGTCAGAAGTAAGCATGACTATGAATCCATGTAAATTTTCATGCAGGAAAATCTAACGTTTGAAGCTGTAAAGATTATTCAAATGAATGATTATTTAATGAAAAACTGGAATGGATATTTATTTTGATATGGAATTCATCAGGTTGCTGGTAGCTGCTGTTGCTCAGATGTGGACTGGATGCTTTTGTTCATCCTTTAGGTTATAGAACAGGGGTGTCAAACATACGGCCCGTGGGCCAAAAGCGGCCCGTCAGAGGTTCCAATCCGGCCCGCAGGATGAAATTACAAAGAGTAAAAATTACACTAATATTAACAGTCAAGGGTGTTGAACTTGTTTTACTTCAGGTTCCACATACAGACCAATGTGATCTAAAATAATACTCTATTAAAAAATGACTCCAGATTTTCTTCTTGGTTTAATGTAAAAAAAATGTTTACATTATTCCTTTAAATAACGACAACTCCAAATTTTCTCTTTGTTTTAATGCAAAAAAAAGCATTACATTCTGAAAATATTTACATAAACTGTCCTTTAACAATAAAATGTGAAAAAACTGAACAAACTTGAACAACCTGAAATGTTTAAAGAATCAGTGCAATTAAAACAATATTCTACCTGTTACTAAATGTTTTGTACTAATCTATAATGCGCATGTATAAATGAGAAGCCGAGGCATAATATTGTTAAAACAGCACTTATTTTTCTTAAGAAATTACAGTTTTTTTCAAGTTATTCGTATGTTTTTTGTTTGGATAGTTTGTAAATGTAAATATTTTCATAATTTAATGTTATTTTTTGCACTAAAACAAGAGAAAAATTTATACTTTTAACAATTTTAGGTTATTATGTTATTATTTTACAGGTCCGACCCATTCGAGATCTAGCTAATTGGGCTGAATGTGGAACCTGAAAGAACACGAGTTGGACTCGTTATGGACACTTAGACGCATTAAAAAAAACAAAAAAAAGGTGTTAAAATACACACGCTCAGACTCTGGGAGGTTGATTTTTCTGGATTAACTCGCTGCATCGTGTAAATCTGCAGACAGTCTTTGCTGATGGTAGTCGTTGGACCTGATATGAGTGTCCAGACGCTGTGTTTGGGTTCGGCCTTTGCGTTGTCGGTCCGTCAGCAGGTCTGATCTGTGCTGAATCTGCTGTGTGTCACTAACGTCCACATCTCAGCTTCTCTGTTCTTTGATCCGATGCCAGCGTTCCCGCATCCCCGGACAGAAACGAGCCGTTAACAGCAGGAATACGGTTTTGGCCATTAATCAATATCTTATCAAGCTAAGCAGACGGGATATTTAAGGTGGTATTGATGCGCAGATAGGGAAGTTTTAACCCTTATCTGTTTATAGGAGCCTCATCTGCAGATTGCATGTCAATATAATGTAGAATGACACCCATCAGCATCAGATACAGAGATGACTTAAGTTATTGATGACTGTTGATTGATTGAACATATGCTTTTTATTTTTCATCCGACAAAACAAAAACACAGATACTCGAACACTATGTGGACACAAGTATGTGGACACAGACTTACCACAATATGGTAATAATTTGCATCTTCTGCTCACGAGTCACACACATCAGTATGTTTCTCTGCTCATCGATCGCAACGTTTTCATCCAAAGTATTTAATTAGAATCAAACATTGATATAATTAAAATCCAGCTGGCTGGTGTTTGTTTGTACAGCTGATGTTGGTGGAAAACTCCTCGTTTATTGGCTCCGTGTCAGTCCCATTCACTCAGATTTCTGTCTTGTCCCGGTCATTTCTGTTTGACCCACTAATCACAGGACTGCCCTTTTCCTTAATCATTTAGTGTCGTTCGTTAAATCAGCATCGACACAAACGTTGAAGCTGAGTCTCGTGTTGAACAGAAGATCCTCGGTTTACGTGAATGTGTGGTGTTGGAGCCATATTTAAGTTTTCGTTTTGTATTCGTGGGTTTGGTTTGCGTCCATACTGGTGTTGGGAATCTTAGTCGGAAGGTCGATAAGATACGCACCTCGACACAGCAGCTCCGATTCGATATATTAAAGATACGTGTGTGGCACTTTGCACTGCGATACGATTAAACGTTAGTAAATATTTTAGTTTTAACTTTCAGTTTCCAATTTACTTTGTCACTCGACAGACATAGAGAAAATTCTGGAGTTCACTTTATTTATAGGTTGTTACATCATGTTATGTCGTGTCGTGTTTTGTTTTCTAACGTTATATTATGTTGTGTTTTGCTATGTTAATTTATGTTATGATAGATTATTTTATGTTATGTTACATTATTTTATGTTATGTTATTTTATATAATTTTATGTTATTTTATTTTATGTTACGTTATATTATTTTATGTTATTTTGTATTATTTATGTTATGTTATTTTATGTTATGTTATATTATTTTATGTTATGTTATTTTATATTATTTTATGTTATGTATTTTATGTTATGTTATATTATTTTATGTTATGTATTTTATGTTATGTTATATTATTTTATGTTATTTTATTTTATGTTATGTTATATTATTCATGTTATATTATGTTTTGTTATGTTATGTTTTGTTATTTTATGTTGTGTTGTGTATTATTTTACTGGTCCGGCCCACTTGGTTATATTTGGCTGTATATGTAGCCCCTGAATTAAAGTCGGTCTGACACTCCTGCCCTAGAACTGTGTTAAATTCAGTCCAGTGGAGGTGAGTAGGTGGGTCTTCAGCTGTTTCATTCACAGTTCGAGCTGCGTCAGTGACTCTGCTTCTGCCGGTGATTTGTCTAAAGGAGACAAGCCGCCAGACAGAGTTATTTCAGAGTCGCATAACAACAACGTGTCCTACAGTCGGAGGTTGCGACCTTCCCGTCAGCCCTCAGACGCCAAGTACCGTCTGACGGCGACGCAGAGTTCGCAACTCCCTCAAATCACTCATGTCAGGGTTTATGTTTTTGTTTATCTGTCTGTATTTATTCTAGTTCAGTGTAGATTTGAAGACTGTAAAAGTGAAGTAACCAACACATGACAAACAAGAAGCAGCAGGAGTCACATGGTTCTGGGATTAATCATCGTATCTGACGTATCACATGACCCAGGAACGCAGCATCAGACATAAACGCTCGCAAATAGACTCGGATGTCACGCTTTGCTTCCTCGCCCACCGCCCTGTTCTGTCCCTCTCTTTCTCTCTGTCTCTTTCTCTCTCTTTCTCTCTGTCTCTTTCTCTCTCTTGCTTTCTTTCTGTTTCTTTGTCTGTCTCTTTCTCTGTTTCTTTCTCTCTCTTTCTTTCTGTCTGTCTCTCTTTCTCTCTCTGTCTCTCTTTCTGTCTGTCTTTCTTTCTCTTTCTTTCTGTTTCTTTCTCTGTCTGTCTCTTTCTCTGTTTCTTTCTCTTTCTTTCTGTCTGTCTCTTTCTCTCTCTCTCTCTTTCTCTCTGTCTCTTTATGTCTTTCTCTCTCTCTGTCTCTCTTTCTGTCTGTCTCTTTCCTTCTCTCTCTCTCTCTTTCTCTCTGTCTCTTTTTGTGTCTTTCTCTCTCTCTCTCTCTCTCTCTCTCTCTCTGTGTCTTTCTCTCTCTCTCTCTCT
>JAPQRP010000018.1:26866173-26882437 GCA_037367295.1 Apogon hyalosoma
ATAATATTTTTGTTGTATTGATAATTTCTTTCATGCCACTTTTTATTCTCCCTGAATGGATCGACTGTAACACAATATCCCCCTGGATTTAATAGAATATTCTGATTCTGATTGATTCAATCAATAGGTCAACTTCTATTGTTAGTTACTTCACCCTCATGTGTAGTTACATGGAGTAAAATTCAAAAGAGAAGTAGAAACACAAAAAATGAGTTAGTACTTCTGTGAGATCATGTATTGTTTAGCTCAGAGTGTTTCTGCTGCATCTTATAATGTGACTAAATTAACTTCTAATTTTGGTTTGTCTGGCCTCTTTGTCGGGTTTTTGTTTGTCACCATGTGCATGTGCAACTATATTGTAAATATGCCAATAACATTGAATTTTAATTCTAATTCAAAATGTTTCTACATATTTATATAAATGCCAAATTTCTTAGTTTTCTCTTCATATTTCATTTTTCACCCGTTTGTTGTTTTTCTACCTGTCTTTTCTCTGCACTTGTGTGTTTTGATGTTGCTGCTGTTAAAGTGTGAAATTTCCCCACGGTGGGATAAATAAAGTCATATTTTGTTTGTTTGTTTGTTTGTCTGCAGTTACTCTGATGGAGACCTGACTCTCATCTACCCAGACGGAGCTCAGTGCTCCACAGGCTTCCAGAGAATGACCATCATCAACTTCGAGTGCAACAAGAATATATGTAAGACAAACATCGAATAATCAAATATTTGTATAAGAGAAAAAAAAAGCAGGATTTTGTCACTTTAGTGCCATCTGGTGGTAGCATCAAACATTACACTGTGGTGACAACAAGGCAAGCCGTTGTAGAAATTCTCAACCTCCTAGACTTTAAACCCTGTTGTCATCAGTGTTGTATTTTAATATTGTTAATATAACGTTCACCTTGTTTGAGAATACCTCATAACTCTTCATAAATATCCTGCAGCCGGACAGGGGACTCCGGTCTTTGCAGGAGAGACCGACTGCACCTATTACTTCGACTGGGAGACGCCATACGCCTGCATCAAAGAAAAGGAGGATCTGTTGTGTCGGGTCAGAGACGAAAACAAACATTATGACCTTTCATCTCTTACCAGATATCCAGGTGAGTTTGTTTGGTTTAGTCCTGTCACAGTAGGGTCATGTCTGCGGCACTTTTCAGAGATGATATTTGTATTTGTAGGAAATGTGTTTTCATGGCCCCCAGTAGTCTGTTAATAATTGGAATAAAATACCTCACGTAACACCTCGATCAGGAGCGTCCATAGAGCAGGGACGTCAAAGTCCTTTTCATTTTGAGCTCCTGTGGGTCAGACCAGTAAAATAATAACATTATAACCCATCATTTATGACAAATAAAAAATGTTCTCTTTGTTTTTATGCACAAAAGTAACATTAATTTCTGAAAATATTTAGATTTATAAACTATCCAAAGGAAAAAGATGTGAATAACCTGAAAACAATTACATTTCTAAAGAAAAAAAGTGCAATTTTAACATTATTACGCTTTAATTTGTCATTTATACATGTGTGTTATGGATCCGATCTACAAAGGCACAGAACATTTAGCAACAGACAGAATATTGTTAAAATTGTATTTAATTTTCTTTAAACATTTCAAGTTGTTCATATTTCTTCGGGTTATTCACATTTTACTGTTAAAGGACAGTGGGATGAATGTGTGAAGTGCAACAGTCGAAGGTTTCAAACTGGTTTTAGTTCAGGCTCCACACACAGACCAACTGTGATCTTAAGTATTTTATTTTTGTTTGTATTTAACTAATTAAATCTATTTTTATTTAGTTTATTTGTCTTGAACTTTTGAAGTAAAAAAAGAAAACAAAAAACAGTAAAAGCAAGAAGTCAGTTACATATGCACCCATCACTGGTCGTTAATCACAGAAAAAGTAAAGAAATACATTATATTTAACATAAATGCACATATAATACGTATAATGACAGGTATAATAACAGTGTAATAACCTATAAATAATGACTCCAGATTTTCTTCTTGGTTTAATGTGGAAAAAAAAAATTACATTATGCCTATAAATAATGACAACTCATGAACCTCAAAACATCTTAAGAGAAATAACTGTGATCTATATAAGTGTGTGTAACAACAAACTGATTCATAATATTGTTAAAATTGCACTTATTTTTCCTCAGAAATGTCAGATTGTTTATTTTTGTTCATGTTATTCACATTTTTTAAAGGATAGTTTGTAGATGTTAACATTTTCATATTGTAATTTCACTTTTTTAACTCTACAACACAGAGAAAACTTTGGAATTGACATGATTTATGTATTATTATGTTATTATTTTACTGGTCCGGCCCACTGGAGATCATACTGGGCTGAAAGTGGAACTGAACTAACATGAGTTTGACACCCTTGGATTTAACTCCAGAAATCGGACACCGATCGGAGTATGAGTGTACGTGTAAAGAGGCTAAATGACGCCTTGTTTAAAGGTAATAACCTCTAGTTTCAGACAAAACCTTTCAGTACGTGGCTAAAATCCCCCCTGAACTACATGCATTCACCCGTTCGCTTCGACTGCTGTCCAGGTTGAACTGCTGTTACTCTGATAAAACCCAAATCGAACGTCCTCTGTGTGTCTTTCCCCGGTTCCTCAGAGACCGGCGTTTCTGTGAACTGGGAGGCGGTCGACGCTAAATCCACACAGGACTCCAGGCGTTTCTACCTGAACGTCTGTCACAAAGTCCTGCAGGAGGGAGGCGCCGCCGGCTGCCCAGAGGACGCTGCCATCTGCGCCGTGGGTACGAACCTCCACCGTCTTTTCACAGTCGACTCCTAAAATATTAGCGATAGCCGAGTCGAACAGGGGAAACGCTTTAAGAGCTGCGTGTTTGTGGAATGTGTGACAAAACAAAAACAAAAAGCCATCAAAGCGTTAACACCAGGTTCAGACTGTAATAATCCTAATAATTATGTAGAGCCTACGTTACGACGTTACTCTTGGCTGATTGTGTGTCTCTTGTTCAGATAAGAGTAATCAGAGTATTAGCCTGGGCAGCTTCCTGTCGTCTCCCCAGAAGACTAAAACAGGAAACGACATCCGCCTGGTGTACACTAACGGACACCTGTGCAGCCACAAGATAAGAATCCAGACTATCCTCACACTCAAGTGTAAACCAGGTGAGTAGAAGCAGCGGGTGCTTCATGACCTGGACGCTAATGACAGTGAGGGCCAATCGGATTCTACTCTATTACTCTGTTTGATTTATTTTTGTTTTTATTTTTGTTTATTAGTGCCTGTATATAGTGTGTCTTCCATTTCCTGTAGATTTCTTACATATGTGGATCTGTTTTTTCTGCTGTATTAGTGTATTCTGTTTCTGTTATTTGTTATTGCTTTTATCTCTTCACACTTTCCTTCCTTTGCTTTTTTGCTCGTTTTTTTTTTAAAAGTGGTTTTGTTCACAGCTGAGTCGTCTCCTGTGTGGATCAAGAAAGTTTAGGTTCTGCTCTGGATTGAATCCATCACCTGTTGTGATGCTGCTGCCATTTTCAGACATTTGATTCACTCCTTATTTCTTCTCCTTCTCTTTCTTCTCCTCCTCTTCCTCTTCTCCTTTCTTCTTCTCCTTCTCCTCTTTCTTCTCCTCTTTCTTCTTCTCCTCCTTCTCTTTCTTCTTCTCTTTCTTCTTCTCCTCCTCTTTTGTCTTCTCATTCTCTTCTTTCTTCTCCTTCTCCTCCTTCTCTTCTCCTCTTTCTTCTTCTCTCTCTTCTTTTTCTTCCTCTTCCTCCTCCTCCCTCCTCGTAGGAGATCGTGAGAGCGCTCCCGTCCTTCGCAGCGTTTCGTCCGATGGTTGCGTCTATGAGCTGGAGTGGTACACGTCCGCCGCCTGCGTCCTCTCAAAGACGCAGGGAGACGACTGTAAAGTGGAGGACGGACAGGCCGGTAAGAGGAGGCGTCATATGTTCAGTGTCTGCGCTCAGATCGTGTCCTCAAATGTAAAGAAACAGTAGATGAATGCAGAGACGCACCGTGGAAAAACAATGGAGGCATGTGGGTAAAGAGTCACCGTATTTACAGGGTAATCCACTCAGGGTTTTACCTGCAAAGTCAACACTTTTTCCATTAATTAGTGGATAATTACACAGTATTTAAAATGTAAAAACACCTTTTTTTTATCATGATATTGCTCAGATTTATGGCAGGTATCAGGTTTACACTTGTCAAAGTTCCTTGTGTTTTATAGTTCCCCATATTACAAATGTTCCTTTCCTTCTAATGGTCCATATTTTGATGGTTTATAACATGTAAATGTTTACAGATATCACTATATTTACTATTGAGCACTGATAGGAAGCCATATATGGGCTTTCATTTGGGTCCATGACCTTTGACCAAACTCAGGGTCACCAGTGCCTACATTTCAACAGTCTTTTCAGAAACTACTGGTTGGATTCATTTAAAGTTTTATGTGGAGCTTCTGTGGGACGGTGTCTACAAAGTTCACAGCTTTGATGAATTTAGATGAATTTCTGAAATATTCAAAATTTGCCTTTCCTTCTAATGGTCCATATGTTGATGGTTTATAACATGTAAATGGTTCCAGATGTCAGTCTAGTTCCTATTGATCACTGATAGACGACATATATTTACTTGGATTGAATTCGGTGAGTTCTCCTCCGGTGAAAGCCCCGCCCACTTCTATTGGCAGATTGATCTCCTGCATTAGGACCACAGCACACTAACATAGAACAGAACCTGGCAACCTCACACATTCAACTGGGGATTGATTCTTAATAGAACATGGCGCTGAAATACTATTTTTTGTCAGTTATGTTGGAATAGCCCCTCGCCTCTATTTTTTGCCTCGTGTCTTAAGGCTAAACATGACGAGGTCGATTTCCAGGTCACATATGAGGGTTGAGGAGTCGAGAACGTGAAAAAAATAGGGAACTGGAAACAGCCCAGACTCATCGTCCTGCTCTTTATGTTAATCATCCTCTGTTTTTTTTTTGTAGGTTTTTCTTTCGACTTGTCTCCTCTCTCCAAAGCTGACGGTGGTTTCTACAATCTGACCAGCGGCAACTACGATTACTACATCAACGTCTGCGGCCCCGTCAAAGCTGCCAACTGTCCGGAAAAGGCTGGAGCGTGTCAGGTCGAGAAGAGGTAGGACGGAGTTAAACCTGCTCATATCTGTCCGCGTGATGGGATCGTTTGGTGTTTTTAGTGTCAGGTTTGCTCTTAAACACACGATAACAAAGGGCTCGGCACAGCGTTGGACTAGAGCCAAAACCGACCCCCAAAGGCTCCAATCCAGCCCAGGGGATGAATTTCCAAAGTGCCAAAATTACACTGAAGATATTAACAGTCAAGGGTGTTGAACTTGTTTTAGTTCAGGTTCCACATACAGAACAATATGATCTCAAGTAAAATAACAACATATAAAAAATGACATCAAATTTTCTTCTTGGTTTAATGTGGAAAAAAAATAAATTATTATGAAATAGTACGTTATGCCTACAAAAAATGACAACTCCTAATTTTTCTTTGTTTTAGTGCAAAAAAATAATATTAAATTATAAAAATATTTACACTTACAAACTATCCTAACAATAAAATGTGAAAATTAATAAAATTCTGACCGTTACTAAATGTTTTATACATTTATAGATCCAATCGGTAATACATGTGTATAAATGATAAGTTGAGGCACATATTCTTAAAATTGCACAAATTTGTCTAAAAAAAATGTCCGTTTTTTCAGGTTATTTAAATCTTCTTTGTTTGGATAGTTTACAAATGTAAATATTTTCAGAATTTAATGAAAGTATTTACAAATTTTCAAAAAACAATTTTGGAAAAAAAACAAAAAACAAACATTACATTAAGCCTATAAATAATGACAACTCCAAATTTTTCTCTTTCTTATACTGCAAAAATCCCATTAAAATATGAAAATATTTAAATTTACAAACTATCCTTTAACGAAAAAATGTGAATAATCTTAAGAAATATCAATAACCCGAAATGTCTAAAGAAAATTACGTGCAATTTTAACAATTTTCCTCCTGTTACTAAATGTTTTGTGCCTTTGTAGATTTGATCCATAATAAACATGTATACACGATAACTTCAGGCATAATATTGTTAAAATTGCCCTTATTTTTAGTATGAAATTTCTGTTTTTCAGGTTATTCACATCTTTTTTTGTTCAGATGGTTCGTAAATGTACAGTAAATATTAAAAAAATTAACTGTTAAATTTTTTTTTTTGCACTAAAAATGAGTTTGATAATTACATCCTTAACTAATCATCACATCTCATCCCAGTATCCTGTTGTGCATCTTGTAATTGTAAAAAAATATCTGGATTCAAATATGTTAATACAGTTGGTTTGATTAAAATTGCAGGTTTCATCAGTGCAGTTCTGAATAAATGAAAAACAGCAGATCAACACTTGAAAAGAGAAAAATAAACAGAATGTCTTATTGTGGTTTGATATTTTGGGTTTGTTAAAGTCGTTGCGGAGCAGTACTGAGATGATCCTGACGTAATGTACTGGAAATATGATTAAACAATATGACAATCTGGTTGCAATTATTGAGTTTTTATGTTCATCTTGGGGATAGAAAAAGACAAAACTCAGATGAGAGCATGCACTTTTTCTGTAAACATGTACAAACTTCATTTCCGCTCTCATGGATCTTGATGAGATTTCAGAACCCTATTATGTTCCTCTTTTCCTTTTCAGTTCTTGGAGTCTCGGTGAAGCCAACTCCCATCTGTTGTATTACGACGGCCTCATCCAGCTGACGTACAAGAACGGCTCCCAGTACAACAACAAAGGACACACTCTCAGATCCACACTCATATCGTTCCTCTGTGATCCAGAAGCCGGAGCTGGAAGACCCGAGTTCCAGGTAGAACGACTCCATTCCTCTTCATCTCAAGTGTTGAAATGGGTCTAGTGTTTGCTCCTTTTTTTTTTTTTGTAACACTGTATATGGACACATGTCTGTTTTGTGCTGCGTTCAACCCTTTAACCCCTGACGTGCCTGTAGTGAGCATTCTGAATGTATGATTTATTTGAAATATTCATAAAAATTCAACTGTTGGCCCAAAATTTCAAAGCGTGCAGATAGAATAGACCTGGTTCTTTCCATAGGCATCTGAGCATGCTCAGTTCACCCCCCGCTGCCTGTGTAATGGGGGGGGGGGTGTAAAACACAGCAGTGAGTGAGACTGACTCACTATCAAAATAGAGGGTTTTGAGCAATTCTTGTTTTGTTTTTTTTTTTACACCGTTTTCTTTGTCGTTTTTTGTTTTTACTGTCGTTTACAGCGTTGTGGTGATTTTCCTTTATTTTTATTTTTTATTATTATTATGTTTTTACAGAGTTTTGACTGTGCACCTGCTCTTTGGAGTTCAACCAGGTGCCAAAAAGCAGCTGGAAAAATAGAGCCCCAAAACAGAAACGATTGGGCCAAAATTCAAATACTCGTTGCTTATTTTATTCTTTTTTACTTCATTTCAGTTCATTTTTAATGTATTTTTTTCATATTATGTAGTATTTTGTAAATATTTTATGTTTTTGTTCATTTAGTTGCTTATATTGTTCATTTTTGTACATTTTGTTTGTCATTTCATAATTTTTTCTTCAATTTTGTTCAGTTTGTGGCTTATTTTGTTCATGTTACTTATTATTTTGTTGGTTTATTATTCATTTTTGTTCATTTTGTTGCTCATTTTATTCTTTTTTTGACTGTGTAACTGCTTTTTGGTGTTCAGCCAGATGTCAAAAAGCAGCTGGCCTTATTATTTTGATTTATTTATTTTAAAGGATGTTCAAAAAAAAAACTTCTGGGCCAAAATTCAAAAACATGTGTTTTTGAGTGTGTTCCAGTTCACAGTTCATGTTCTAAATCCTAAATCTCTTATTGATGTACATTCTGAGCGCCTTATATAGTATCGTAAACTTGCAAAACTGTTGTTATTCCACCTGTTTTGACTCTAAAACACACAATAAAGCAAAACCACTGAAGAAAAGGAACACGAGCACATACTCACAGCAGCTTTAATGAACCTGAAACAGACGCAGATTCACTGCAGCACGTTTCATTGAAATAATGGCTCAGGGGTTAAAGTGT
This sequence comes from Apogon hyalosoma, assembly GCA_037367295.1. Taxonomy (NCBI): domain Eukaryota; kingdom Metazoa; phylum Chordata; class Actinopteri; order Kurtiformes; family Apogonidae; genus Apogon; species Apogon hyalosoma. Next base: position 26,874,308 of record JAPQRP010000018.1, read on the forward strand.
TAAAGCACCTGTGATTAATGAATAAACCTCTTCTTTTTCTCATTCTTCTTTTTTTTCTGAGCCCAGATTGAGGATGAATACACGTATAACTTCCGCTGGTATACATCTTACGCTTGTCCTGAAAGGCCTCATGAGTGTTTGGTGACCGATCCCAATACTCTGCACCAGTACGACTTATCCAGGTAACGAACGGCTACATGTCAAACATCATAAAACAGCAAAGATAAAGCAACATTCGCCGTCTCTTCATAACGTGACCTTTATTTTTGCTCTAGTTTGTCTCGTTCAGTGAGTTTTATCAGTGTAATCAATACTTGTACTGTTGGGTGTGTTTAGTGTTAGCTTAGCGCTGCAAAGTTCATCTCATTGGTCTGTTGTTTTATTCAGTTATTCCTAACGTACAGGCTGGTAGACTGGTTTAGATATTTGCACATTTAAATGTTTGTTTGAGTTGTGTTCTGTTTCCCAAAAACGGGTTTTGTTGAGCTTTTAGCTGATATCTTTCTGTTGATGTAAACGTATAGACTGTGTATATAATGCTTCAAGTGTCACATAGTGTTACCATGGCAACAGAGACAGTACCAGGGCCAGTCGGAATTAAGAGGGTCTACACTGGAATCACCACTTTTGCACAGAAAAATACTTTTTTTTTTTCCCCTTTCTTATTTTGCTCTTTAGGGTGTATTTAGCTAATTACCTGAACATTGTAACGTATAATATAAACTGTGTAAAGTGTTGAGTTTTGCCTCCCGTCTACTATAAATCATCTGATGAGGGCAGGAAAGGCATCGGTCTCATAGTCATGCATTGTTTGGACTGGGAAATAATTCATCAAACACTTCAAATTCTCAGAACAGTATTTTTGGACATGTATTTAAGCATATTTCTTGTAATTATATTAATAATATTCAAGATCCAAAGATTTTTTATCATCATTTCACCAGATGCACAATTGAGGTACAGCTTCTCTCTCACCGTGTTATAAAAAAAGAGGTAAAAATAGAACAAGTATAAATAAGAGGGATAAAGAATGAACTATAATAGAATATACAGTGTAAACATCAGTCTGTTTATAATGGCAGCAGTAGAGAAATACAGTAACGGTTATGAGGTGATTTATGGATCAAAACAACATAGCAGTAATTTATTGTCTAGTATATATTGTACAAATTTCAGTTCTGTGTTTTAATATGTACGTGTATATAAATTTAGAGCTATATATGTAGAGCTTTATATGTATGTGTTTGTATATTTGTATTGTATTGGTAATTTCTTTCCTGTTACTTTTTATTATATCTGAATGGAGCAACTGATATGCACAACAATTTCCCCCTGGGATTAATAAAGGATTCTGATTCTGAAATGACTCGTCTAACCAGTATTCTTCTTCTGCCGTCAGCTTGTCGCGCTCCTCCTCCAGCAGTAACTGGCAGGCCATGGATTTGTCCGTCAGGGGAGATCGGAAGAAGTACTACATCAACATCTGTCGACCTCTAAACCCCGTCCTGGGCTGCGACCGCCACGCCTCCGTGTGTCAGATGAAGTACACGTATGACCAGGTCTGTAGCAGCCAGAATGTTCTCTCCACGCTGAACACTACATTTTAAGGAAACATTGATGTTTATAAACTATAGGGACAAAAGTACTGGGACACATCATGTCTACAGCTGTAAAATGTCCTGTTCAGAATGATTTGAGATCAAAACATCAATATTTCCTTAAAGTTTAATGGGAGATTTTTCTTCCTCAGTGAGATGTGAAGAAAGTAGATGGTTTAGTGATAGAATATTTAAAATCATAGTCATAGATAAAACAAATTAAAAAAAAAAAAAAAAAATCACTGTTGAGAGAAATTAAGTAAAAACCATCTCTGAAGCATTTTGGAGGCAAAGATAACAAAACCAAACCAACCAATGTAATGATATTTATCCCAATATAAACTATATTCTGACATTAGTCATTACTGTTTTGTATCCCGGACCCCATTAGAAAAGAAACACCTGAATTCAGTGTGTCCCAATACTTTTGTCCACATAGTGTATGTCTTAACTGAAAATAGTAGATTTGGAATTTGACCTAATTCAATTACAAAAGTATCCTGTGCACATTTGCTTTATCAAATGTGTGCTGCTGTCTTATTCTTATGAACAGTTGTGGAATATTTGTGTACATCTTCTGTCTCTGCACACCAAAAGTATTCATATTTGCACAAATTTCACCAGTATATGTGCATTCAGTTTTAAGTCCAGCAGTGATTTCCTTATACAGACCATGGATAGAGCAGTGTTTTTCAACCTTGGGGTCAGGACCCCACACGGGGTCACCTGGAATTCAAATGGGGTCTCCTGAATTTTCTAGTAATTGATAAAAATGAAATAAAAACTTACTAATAAAAAAATATAAGGTGAGTTGAGAGAGACAATCCCAACCCATAACAGACATGACAAACTGTGAGTGTGAAGCTGAAGCGCTGTGGTACTGTTTATCTGTCAAACGTTCGAACTGAAGCACTGTGGTACTGTTTATCTGTCAGATGTTCAAACTGAAGCATTGTGGTACTGTTTATCTGTCAGATGTTCAAACTGAAGCACTGTGGTACTGTTTATCTGTCAGATGTTCAAACTGAACTGAATAATATACAGTATATAGACTAAATGTCAACTAAAATTAACATTTATTTGCAACATAGTATAGAAACTATTACATGATCAAAAACAAATTCATTTTAGCAAAATAAAAAATGTCTCCGTATTGAATGTCTGGGGTCGGCAGAAATGTGTGATGTTAAAATGGGGTCAGAGACAAAAAAGTTTGGAAACCACTGGTATAGAGTGTGCTTAAATGTGTTCTATATTAACATAAGATGTAAAGTCTGTCCTGTTCTCGTCCCCTCTGTTCTCAGGGGTATCCGACGGAGGTGGTGTCAGTCAGTAACATGGGCGTGTCCAAGCGGGGGCCGATCATCGAGGGTCCGGACCGTCTGCTGTTGGAGTTCACCGACGGTTCTATCTGCATGTCTGATGGCCAGAAGCTGACGTACACGACTCATGTCCACCTGGTCTGCGACAGAGGGACCGTGGTGAGTCAGTCAACCAGTGCAGTTTGTCCATGTTGACGTATCTAAGATGTGATGACTGTTTTTTTTTTTTGTCCGCGTCGTGCAGTCGAAGGGTCCGCAGTTCCTGACGTACCAGAACTGCACTGCCAACTTTATCTGGGAGACGAGAGCAGCCTGCGCCATCAAAACCACCAACAATAATAACGTAAGGCAGCATTCCAGCTTATTGTGTGTGGTTAGAGGTGAAGTATGGAACACATCTTATTTGTTTTGAGTTGTTTTAGTGCAGTAATAGTGAGAAAAGGCTGTAAATTAAAACGTTACATTCAGATTTTGTTTCCACAGTGGGTATTTTCGAAAAAAGCGGTGTCAAATATATGGCTCACAGGCCAAAACCAGCCCACCAAAGGGTCCAATTGAGCCCATAGAATGAATTAACAATCAAGAGTGTCAAGAACATTTTAGTTCAGGACATACAGACCAATGTTAGCGTGTTCTTTCGTCGGCAGCTCCAGGAATGAGTCTGGATTCAGCTCGGTCTCAAAGTTGACGAAGTTTATTCTGATCACAAATCAGATGGACTCAGCGCAGAGGACTCAACACAATGAGCCCGAACATCCCATTAATTCCACATTTATTCCCGTATGGGCGGGCTCACCCTTACAAATGGGTTGGTCTCAGCTTTATCTAACTAGATCAAACAGATGTGGGGCCTCATCTCTAAGTAAACTCACGCCAATAATAAGTTCACTTCTTATCACCTATGTCTGACAATGCTATGTGTGTGAATGTGTGAGTGTATAGACGTGTATTTAAATGAAGAACAGAAGATAATTAAATCTTATGCAGACAGATGGTTTCTATTTTAACAGTCTTCACAATCTTAACCTACTGTCTATTTAAACTAAAACATGATAAAAAGAGAAATCTGGTCATAAAGAACCTTTTACTAACCTTGTTGAACTAAAAGAAACTAAACAAACAACACTTTATCCTAATGCTTTAATATTTGAATTCAAATAATATTTCACCAATATGATCTGAAGTCGGTCAGACCACTAAAATACTATCATAATAATGACAATTCTTTTTTTTTCCTTGGATTAGTGTAAAAAAGTAAAATCACATGAACGTGTTGACATTTACAAACTATCATTTCACAATAAAATGTGAATGTGACCAAATATAAACAACCTGAAATATCTTATTATAAATGGCAATATTCTGCCTATTACGAAATGTTTTGTTTCACCACACTGAGGGCAATGCATACATGGAGAAGAGCAGAAGGAACTGGAGTCGCTTATTTTTGCGCTGATCTGCCAGTTTGCATCATGCCCTTCTGTTACTGGATGGAGTAACAATCACAATGTACAAAAGCCAACGCTTAGAAATATTTTGAACACAACATAAGAAAGAGGAAAACGGATGCAGGGGTCAGGGTCTCTGCAGGTAAATAGACCACCACACACTGACAGAGGCTTAGAAGAAGCAATAAGAAGCACTGTCATTGTACGAGTCCAATGTGTTTGTCTATTTTTGTAGGAAAATGTTCTGTACTTTGTCTTTGATATGATAAATGTGATTTTTTTTTGTTAAACAGTGCCAGACTAAACCTTTTGCTGTTGTTTCCTCAGAGCTGTGCCGTAACCGACCCCAACACTGGATTTCACTTCAACCTTCAGCCTCTTGCTTCTAAAACTGGATATAAAACGAATGCAAATGGAAAAGAATTTCTGGTAAGACAATTTATACTGATGTGTAATATAAGCTATTTTAAAGTGTTCATTGTTCAGCAGATGTATCATCCCCGTCCCCTCTGACCTGCAGGTGAACATCTGCTCAGATGTAGCACAGTGTGGTCAGGGTATGGCGGGTTGTGAGCTGGAGGACGGACACCCCCTCAGCCCGGTGGGAGTGGAGAAGACCCTGCAGTATTCCACCGACGGTCTACTGACGCTCACATACAAGGGAAACCTGGACGAACCCACAGGTGATAAAAACACACGAGTCAGGGTTTGATGTTGCACCGTGCCGTTGATTTTTGTTGTAGAGAATGCCTGTGGATCTGGGGTCAGGCTGGATCCATAACACTGTTCTACAATGTCTTAGAAAATATCTGCTGCAGACATTCAGTGTGTTAAATCTAATATACTTTCATAAGATGAATCAGAAAACAAATGATAAAAGTGCTGGTTAGCTCATGTTTTCAGTATATATGATGGTGTGTTATTCCACGTACATGTGGGTTTTAAGTACATTTATATTTATTATTTTATTATGGATTTATGAATGTTCCACTAGAAAGAACCTGTAAAGTGAATGTATTGTCATGTGCAGACACTGTTTTGAGGTAGATCTGGTAGCTCTGAGACAAACGTTCCTTTTGAGTAAAACCCATTCTCTCATTAAAGGTAGGGTAGGAAATCCTGGAAAAATGGTTCGAACAAGTTACATTTTGAAAATACACAATTCAAAAGTCCAACCCCCTTTCTTCAGACTTCCCCCACAAAGCCACGCCTCCAGAGTACCGGAACATGCGATGCTTGCCCCTCCCCTCACAGAACCGTACCTCTGAATTCAGGTCCACAGGCGCGTCTGTTTATCAGTGTTTAGATTAGAAGTTGGACTTTTCACTTGTTATTTTGATACATGTTCTATCTTGGGCTCGTAAGAACAGCTGATTGTACTTTTTTGCTTGAATTATGCAAAAAAAAAATCTGCCAATGGAACAAGTGAAAATTATCTTGCTAAGATTTCTTGAAATCAGAGTTTCCAGATCTGTTGTTTAAAAATCAGTTCTTCTATCTCACTGAAAAGTTCCTCTGTAGGTGATTCTGTCTGGTTTTAAGTGTGATGAGATATTTGGACTAGAAATGAGACAAATACACTTGGTCAGAGTTAGATTTTTGCAGTGTAGTGAAACTTGTTTGTGTGATATTCATGCACTTTTGTGATTTTCATATGTTTTGAAAATATTTCTGTCAGTAAAACATGATTTACTGCAAATTATGCATTCATACATTCATTAAAATGAGCTGAAAATGTAGGCACACAAGTATAAAAGTACATAAAGTCAGTGTCTTGGGGGGGGGAATTGCATTTTTGAAAGAGTTTGGAATTTTTATTTGGCTAAAGAGCAAACACCCTATAAATGTCTTTGATAGCTGCTGTCAGTATCTGAATATTTGTATTTTCTTCCACATTAATCTTCCAGCGACTCGGGATACCTTCACCATTAATTTCGTCTGTGATCGGAACGCTCACAACGGCTCCTTAAAGCTTGTGCACGAGGAGCTGAGTTCTACGGACAGCCACGTCGTCCACGACATCCTCTTTGAGTTCTCCACGGCTTTGGCCTGCGTCCCCGCGCCGGTCAGCTGTCGGATCATCGGTACGTACACGAGAAGATACGAACTGAACGAGTGCGAGGGATCTCTGAATCAGGGGGGTCAAAGTCCTTTCATTCAGGTTCTATTTTCAGCCTAATATGATCTGAAGGGAATATGAAGTGGGCAGGACCAGTAAAATAACAGGCACGGTAACATATAAATAATCCACATTTGTGTCTTTGTTTTAGTGTTAAAGTTAAATTACATCATGAAAATGTGAATAATCTGTACAACCTGAAATAATGGGCTATCAGCAATACTTTTTACCTTTTATGTGTCTTGCACACTGTATTTAATATTTTGTACATGTGCACATTTTTGCGCACAGATTTTATAACCTGTTCATATATTTTTTTTATGTTTTTATTGTTCCATGCCTTCTTTTTTTGCGCCATGGGGAGCAGTATTGCACTGTCATTGTATCGTGTACTTAGTATGCATGTGCAATGACATTAAAGACTTATCTTTAAAAAATCAGTGTAATTTCATCAATATGATGTCACAGCTTATTTTTAACACAGTTTACAGATCCCAGTGGATCTACAAATGCAGAAAACATTTATAACAGGCAGAATATTGTTAAAATTGCACACATTTCAGGTTTCTCATAATTGTTCAGGTTATTCACATTTTATTGTGATAGCAGGTTTGTAATATAAATATTTTCATAATATAATTTTACTTTTTTCACATTAAATTAAGGAGAATATATGGAGTTGTCATTATAGATTATTTTACTACTATTTTACGCAATATCACATTGAGTTGTATGTGGCCCCTGAACATCCTTGACTGTTAATATTTTCATTGTGTTTTTTGCATAATTTTTTTTTTAAATCCTGCGGGCCATGTTTTTGACACCCCTGCTCTAAATAGTCCGTTTACATTCTGTCGAAAATTGTCAGTGTCATTTTTGCTGCTGGTTTTGAACATTAACTTGGTCTGACTCTGTCCTTTAGATTCCCACGGGAACGAGTACGACTTGAGTCATCTGGCCCGTAACGAAGACGACACCCCCTGGATCCCCATCGACACCGACCGGGTCAAGTCTCGCAGGTTTTACATCAACGTCTGCAGACCCCTCCCCCCTCTGCAGGACTGTTCCGGTCAGTACACCCCCCATTGTGTCAGTCGTTTAATTTACATGAGAGAGTCTAAAATCAGATCAGTGAAATGAAAAGTTTATCAAAATAAATTCTTTTTCCCTACATAAGGTCCATTAGAGTCTAAGCACTTTTGTAATCTGCGTTTCCATCGGTAGATTCCTCCTTTGTTGAATTGCTGTGACTGTGTTCGACATTTGTCTGAAAACTTTTTGACTCATAGATGCTGATATTCCACTAGTAATTAGAAAAACAGCCCAGTCAGAATAAACCCACCATAGTCAGGAAAGACTTGAATCGTACCAAATAATCCAGTCACTAGGAAAATAATAAAAACTTACAATTTAAAACACTTAATCCTGTCATTTTATTCAAGATGATGGCTGTACAATATACATATACAGTCATGGAAAAAATTATTAGACCATCCAAAGTCCTCAAAAACAACGATTCTTCAATCCAGTCCTAACTCCTGTGTGAATCATGTGACTAAAACAGATAGAAAAGAAAACATGGAATGAATCAAAGCACTGTTTTTGTCAGTACAATGACATAGATATTGATGGAAGAACTGAAG
>JAPQRP010000018.1:26896812-26907570 GCA_037367295.1 Apogon hyalosoma
TGTACTGACAAAAACAGTGCTTTGATTCATTCCATGTTTTCTGTTCTGTCCGTTTTAGTCACATGATCCACACAGGAGTTAGGACTGGACTGGATAAACATTGTTTTTGATGACTTTGGATGGAATAATCCTTTTTTCAGCAACTGTATATAGAGGATGTACTATAGAATGGAGCATTTTTGTCTCTTTTTTTGAGTCATTTTATCCTTGTTTTTTCTCCTCCAGAGTCAGCGAAGCACCAGTCCTCCATATTATTCATCTGCGATCAGTCTGCAGGCCGAGGCTCCCCTGATCTTCTCCCACAATCAGAAGAGTGTTTGGCCTCGTTCGAGTGGCGAACCAATGTTGTTTGCCCCCCGAGGAAGATGGAGTGTAAACTGGTCAGCCAGCACCAGACCTTCGACCTGCGAACCCTGTCTTCCCTCACAGAGCCTTGGAAGTTCAGCCACAAGGGAGACTCGTGAGTCTGATTTTAGCTACACGTGGCTCCTCTGTCGACGTTATGAATATGTTATAGTTCTTCATGAAGGGACTGTGATGTAAATATGTCCTTCACTGCTGTTTGTGTGTCCTCAGGTATTTCATCAACCTGTGTCAGGGTATCCACGGTGGGTTAACGGGTTGTCCTGAAGGAGCCACCGTGTGTCGACGCTCAGCAGACGGGACCACGCAGACTCTGGGCCGGGTCTACACTCAGAAAATGAACTACTCCGGTGGGCAAATAGAAGTCAAAGTCATTAAAGCAGTGTGTAGGAGGTGTGATCGGAGTGTTTTAACCCATAAAGACCCAAACAGCCACTGGCAACCAAAACTATCAGCTGATCTAAAACGTTTAATTACTTCCGAACCACCAAACCTATCATTACATGTAAATAATTGGTGTAAAATACAGTTATTCGTCTTTTCATGGTCATCAGATATGACCCATTTGGATGTTCAGAAGCGCCATAGTTACCATGGAAACACCCTCATCTTCTACATTGATTCACCAGTTAAACCCGTGGAGTTGGATCAGTGACAGTGGATGGACACACTGGGTTTATGATCAGTTAATGATATCATCATGGAAAAAGTCACTTTTTCTTGAGTTTTCTTTGCTTCTAATATAATAACCCTCAACTTCAATCTGAACTTTTATGAACTTCTACATGATCAGTGAATTAAATATCGGAAAATATCTGTTTTCGCTGAAGAACCGCAAACTGCAGAGGAAAATATTACAATAAATAAATTTTATTTTATTGGTTTATTTAATAGGGACCATGCATATTTATGAACATTGCTGTATAAAAAATACACCCGTGGACATTTGCCAAAATGAGTAAAAATAACTACTTTTCATCTGCAGTCCCTAAGCAGGTGACAGAACAAGACATAAAACAATTTATAGCAAACACTCTTTTGCTATAAATTGAAAATGTAAAAAATGCACATAATGATGACATAGACGTCATCAAAACAAACAGACATAGGATGATCACAGGGGCATTAGCTTATACATTCACTTCTATACTTGCGTACAATTTAACAAATAGTGGTCAATCACTTAAGAAAAGTTAAATATAGAGAAAAAACTATTTTGGAGCTGCCATTGGGTCTTAATGGGTTAAGAGACAGTGAACAGTCTTCAGTCCATATGTGCATCTACAGGTGACAAGTGTTCAAGGTTCATTTAATGTCATTCATTCAATTTAGCACAAGAAAGAATAAAATGTGTTACTCAGGTCCCAGCAATAAGATAAATAGGGTAAAAATTTCTTTAAAAAAAAGACACATAAAAACACATAAAACGCATCCATCTTTTAAAAGACATTCCCTGTGGATACACATAGATGCATTTTTTGCTGTTTTATTTTTAAAATCCTGTAACATTTTCAGAAACTACAGCCCTGTGCAGTAACCACAGTGGGAGCTGTAAACTCCAACACATCCCTCTTCTGCTCTGGCTCTTATTTTCTAAGAAATATATAATTTGTCCTTTAAATATTAACTAGAACCTTTGAGGTGTTGGATTCCTAAGAGTGTCTCCTGTGGCTCACACGGCTAGTGTGACGTTGTGGGTTTTTATGAATTATTTATTAACCTTTATTTAACCTGGAAAAATGAGTCATTGAGATTCAAAGTCAAAAACCCTTAATAGTTCCAGTGGATAGAATCATAACAGAGCTGGTGTGAATATTGTCTATCTGATCAGAACTATTGATAATCACTGTCTCCTATTTTCTAAGTGCTTTCCACATAAATTCAGATACATTTTTAGGTCGCTCTGAGAATTATATTTCCTCAAACAATGTTCAGGGTCTTAAACACCAGTAATACATTAAAAGGTACTAAAAGTATACAACAATGTTCCTTAAAAGCAGAACCTGAATCAGTTTGAATATGATTATAATCTCAGTCCCCAAGTGGAGGAGTTTAAGTATCTCGGGGTCTCGGATGGATGGATGGATGTAATCTAGATATAATATATATAATAATAATATAATGAATATAATCTGTCTACTTTCTCTGCAGATGGAAAGATACTGGTCAGTTATGCAGCAGGAGATGATGTCTGTGGAAATGGTGTAAAGGCCAAAACGGTGATCCAGCTGAGCTGTGGCTCCACCGTGGGACACCCCACACTTATCAGGTACCAAACACCTTAAACTCATCACTTCCCTTAAAATAATGTAAGTTAAAATATACGTTGAAATCATCTTCAGCTTCGTGCAAAATCAATATTAAAACCTGGCCTTAAATCAACCGTTCAACACGTACCTAACCTGTTAAAACCTACTGCACGTGGTGCTTTCGTCCACTGAGTCATTTCTGGAAACGCTCTGGTTTTGGATGAGTGACGTTCAGTTAATGTGAAAACCAGGAGTTGGCCTTTACAGTTAAACTTTCTCTGGTTAGGAGTTGACGTCTGCTCTTCATGTCTTCGCTGTGTTGACGTTAGTCACAGCCATGAACCACATTCTTTGGATCAAAAGGATCACAATGATTTTTTTTCCGCTGATCTCTTTTTTTGTTTCCATAAATTTATGTTAAAATTGATGTAGAATTTTGCCAAACATCTTCTTTCATTTACTTTCTGTGTCATATATTGACTGTCTCTTATTTATTATATTGAAAAGTTTAAAGTCACAGCAACAGCAAATACAAAATAGACACAATAATAATAAAAAAAAAATACTAATAATAATGGTCTGTTAATGGGTAAGTTTGGCTAATTTACATTAAACCAGAAACAGTAATAATGTAGATGCAAGTGCACGCCTCATAAGAACGCTTAAAATATAATAACATTAGGACAGACATTATTGTTTTCATTTGCTTTTTTCATTTACTTTAAATAACTATCATATCTATTGACTGTCTCTTATTTATTAGATTGAACAGTTAAAGTCACAGCAATAGCAAATGCATAATAGACATAATAACAGTTTAACAGCCCAGTTTAGGCCAGAAACAGCAACAATATAGATATAACAGTGCGTCATAAGAACATTTAAAATACTATAAGATAAGGACAGAAATGATTGGTATTTTTATTAAATGTTACTAAAGCTCATCCAAAAGGAATAATAAATATGTGTGTTTGTGAAATATTTTGTGTCTGAGCGCAGCGTGGATAAGGCGTCATGTGCGTTTGTGATTGGCTGGGAGACTCGCTCGGCATGTGCGGTGAAGCAGCACGCCGTGGACATGGTGAACGGGACCATCCAGGTTCCAGACACCGGGGTCATCCTCAGCCTCGGAGCAATTTACTTCAGGTAAACCAGAACCCAGGGGTCCACCCCTGTGCACCCCCACACTGATGAACAACTGTCTACATGAGGAGGGCCAAACATACGGCCCACGGGCCAAAACTGGCCCGTCAAAAGGTTGAGCCCAGCCCACAGGATGAATTTATGGAGAAAAAAAATACACTGAAGATATTAGCAATTAAGGATTGTTTTTTCTTAATCTTTGTTTACCAAAAATAAAATTACATTTGGAAAATTTTACCTTTCATAAAAATGTGAATAACCTAAACAATCATGTACAACCTGAAATTTCTGAAGCAAAATAAGTGCAATTTTAACAATATTCTGCCTCAGTTTATCATTTACACATGTGCATAACAACTTATAGAACACGTGGATCTACAAATACACAAAACATTTAGTAACTTTGAGAAATTTGAGAAACACGAATGCAATTAACAGAAAAAAATATGAACAAAATAAAGAACAAGAGCAAAATTTGGTCAAATTAACCAATAATAAGCTCAAAACATGCACAAAAATGAACAAAAACCTGAGAAACATTAACAAAATGTTAAAATTACACGTACTTCACTTAAGACATTTCATGTTGTTCATAGTTGTTCAGGTTATTCACATTTTTTGTGAAAGGATAGTTAATGTAAATACTGCAAATATAAAAGAAAGAAAAAATTGGTATAACATAATTTCTAGGTTATGATATAAATGGAAATGTTTTCATAATTTAATGTCACTTTTTTTTACACTTGAACAAGTTATGGGTTATTCTGTTATTATTGTACTGGTCTGACCCACTTTAGATCGTATTGGTCTGAATGTGGAACCTGAACTAAAATGAGTTTGACAGCCCTGGTTTTCATCCTTGTGTCTGTTTTCACCCTCCTCCTCCTCCTCCTCCTCTTCCTCTTCTCAGCCATCACGAAGCCTCTGGAGACATCCGCCCTAACGGTGACCACTACATCTACCACATCCAGTTGTCTGGCATCACCAACAGCTCCCTGAACGACTGTCTGGGTGCCAACATCTGCCAGGTCAAACAAAATACTCACTACAAACGCAAGATCGGCTTCTCCAGCAAAGCCAAATACTACATCAAAGGTAATGGGTCACAGTCACTTAACCAAAAATGACCAAAACTGAATTAAAAAAGTTCCTTAAAAACATCCAGATTTATCGGATTTATCATGTACATGTTTTAACCATGTGGGACGGTTCAAAGTGACACTGCTTGTTTTAATTCAGGATGAATTGTAATGGAATAATTCATTCAGTTAGAGGTGACGGTGAGGATACGGTGTTTATTATCGTGTAAACGTGACCATAGTAAAGGCTGTCATTGACCGTCTTCTCCTCCGTCCAACAGGAGGAAACGTGGATGTGATGGTTCCGTCTGAGTCGCAGTGTGGGAGGGAGAAAACCAAAATGGTGTCTTCCACCATCATGTTCCACTGTAACCCCTCGGCTGGCGTCGGTATCCCAGAATTCATGTTGGAGACGGACGAATGTCAGTATCTGTTTGTGTGGCACACGGACGCAGTGTGTGGCCTCACGTGAGTAAACGCAGTCTGTCATTAGATTAGATTAGATTAGATTGGAGTAGACTGAAGTGGGATTAGATTAGATTAGAATGGAATAGATGGAAGTGGGATTAGATTAGATCAGATTAGATTAGAGTAGATTGAAGTGGGATTAGATTAGATTGGAGTAGACTGAAGTGATATTAAATTAGATTAGATTACATTAGATTTGATTAGATTGAAGTGGGATTATATCAGATTAGATTAGATTAGATTAGACTATTGATCCTACAATGGGGAATTTCACAGGGTCAAGGCAGTAACAGAATAAAGTGCAAGAAAAAAATGTGAATGCATAAAGATAGTGCAAAAGATAAACAATTTAAAAATAATAATAATATTCAGTAATAAAACTCCACAGCCTACTGACTAATACTAACTGAGCATTTTAACCTTTGACACATAAATGCAACACATATCATTTGAGATTGTTTTAAACCACAGGATATAGCTCTTTATGTTCTACCTGCTAAAATGTACCTCATTTTTCATTTGTTTGCGTCCTGCAGCACCGTGGATGCTCAGTCTTACGAAGGCGACAGCTCCGAGGCTCCAGCGCCGTCGAGGCGGAGTCAGGCCGTCGGGGTCGTACTCACCTTCCTGTTGGTCGGCCTTTTTGTTTGTCTGCTGGGGCTTCTGCTCTTCAAACGAGAGAGGAGGTGAGGCCACGGAGCTCTAGTGTTTATTCTGTTATTGGTGAAAGAACCTCGGTGAACTCTGTCTGTTCTTTTGGCAGAGAGTTGGTGATCCAGAAGGTGGCAGGATGCTGCAGGAGAGGAAACCAGGTCTCATATAAATACTCCAAAGTAGGTTCATCTAATTAATGCAGATTTTTCTGAATTTTTGGAAATGCTGCTTATTCCCTTCAGAGTTAAACGATAAAGCATTAAATATGAGGCTGGCAGTAACTTCTCCAAACTGCTGAAACTTATCAGGTTTTCCAATCTCTCTGGAGGCCTTTTTTTTTTCAACATTTGATTAAAAACTATGCATTTTAGGACAAATTCATTATTACATTATGTAGATAATGAGAAAGGTAACACAAAAGAAATCAGTCCATGGATGAAGTAGACTCTGACTGCACAAACAGTAAAACCAGGCTAATGCTAACACAGGCTAACAAGGTACTGCTGTGAGGAGATTCAGTTTTCTGTCTGAGCTCGTCAGATGTTAAGTTTTGATCAATGTTCTCTGTGGTTATCTCTCCTGAAAAACATTTTCTTTTTTTTTTTTTTTATACTCTTTAACCCAGTAACGTTAATGCTATAAACCAGGGGTGTCGAATTCGTTCTAGTTCAGGTTCCACATTTTCATTTCCACTTTGATCTCCAGTTGGTCAGAGCAGTAAAATAAAAGCATAATGACAACTACCAACTTTTCTTTGTCTTGTGTTAAAAAAAAAAAAAGGAACGTTACACAACACTGTTTACATTTACAAACTATCCTTTCACAAAAAAATGTAGATACCCTGAACAAATATGAACAAGTGCAATTTTAACATCATTTCATTAATGTTTCTCAAGTTTTTCTTCATTTTTTTGCATGTTTTGTTCTTGTTATTGCTTAATTTGACTGTTTGTTGTTGTTTTTGTTTTTTTTAACCTGTAAATTGTGTTCATGTTTCTCAAATTTCTCAAAACTGCTAAATGTTTTGTATATTTGTAGATCCTCTGTGAGTCGTGATAGCCTGGGGTATAATGTTAATGTTGCAATTATTTTTATTAAGAAGTTCAGCTTGTTTGTGGTTGTTCACGTTTTTCACAGTTTGTAAAGGATCGTTTGTTTGTAGATGTAAACATTTTCATTAAGTGATTTGACTCATTTCACACTGGAACACAGAAAAGTCTGGCTTTGACATTATTTATGGGTTATTTCATATTATTATTCCCCCATTTGAGACGGTATTGGGCTGAATGTGGAACCTGAACTAAACCCCTGCTCTATGCTGTAAATGTTTGTATAATAACAGACTTAATATATGCTATTTAATTTGAATATATGTAAATAGTGTCACAGGTCTGTGGGTTGAATATTTATTAGAAAACCTGATTTAACGTTTGCACCAACCTGTAACTCCTCAGGTCAGTATGGACGAAGAAGGAGGTGAAGAGGAGATGGAGTGGCTGATGGAGGACCTGGAAGCTCCCCTCACGGCCACGTCCTCCCACCGTGGCAGGAGTAACCACGGTAACGGCCACATCACCACCAAGCCGGTGAACACGGACGGTCTGCGCTCCTTCTCGCTGGATGAGCAGGACGACGACAGCGAGGACGAGGTCCTGAGCGTGCCCGGGGTCCGGGTGGTGAAATCCTCCTCCGGGGTCTCCAAAACCTCCACAGTTCATCGCAGCGCCTTCCTCCAGGTGATAAACCCCGCCCCCTTTTATAGTCCTGTTCCCATCAACATTCGCTGTGACTTTTTTTGCCAGGATTTTCTTTACCTGGTTAGAGAATGGTTCATATAAAGCGTAGCAGCCACCACTGGATTAAACATGGAGGGTGAATGGAAGCGTGGAATGCCGCAAGTATGTTCCACCAATCAGCATTCTTCAGCACGTAGCTCCGCCCCCCAATAATTCTGAGGAAGGATGATGTTATCATTTCAGGGTATGTTTTTTGTCGTGTTCATTAGCGATTTCTTCAAACATCTGCGACGAAACCACTGGTCAGATTCATTTCAGATTTTTTATGTAGCTTCCTTGGGACAATGTCTACGAAGCTTGTTCACAGTTTTGAGAAATTTAGGATTTTGGATTTTTGACAGTTTTCGGAAATATTAAAAATGGACCTTTCCTTCTAATGGTCCATATTTTAAAGGCTTATAACATGTAAATGGTTACAGATATCAGTATAGTTACTATTGATCACTGACTTTGAATGAGTTCAGTTCTCCTCCAGTGAAAGCCCCGCCCACTTCTATAGTTAGATTGATCTGCATCCAGACCGCAGGACTGGAACATAGAACAGAACCTGAGAACCTCACACATTCAACTGGGGATTCTTGATAGAACACGACGCTGACAAACAGGGATATTGGTTCTATTTTTGTTCTTGTGTTCATTAAGAGTTGTGTCCTTGTTTTGTTTTTTTTTTGTTTTGTTTTGTTTTTTTGAACTTGTCTCGTCCAGCATCATAACAGCAGACTGGTGCTCTGCCTCCTTTTTGTGCTAAATAAATTTGCTTTGCCAAGAGAAACTTCATAAAGTCTATGAGACTCCCCTTGATATTCTTGAGTTTTGTTGAACCACATTTCAATGCCGGACCTGACATGAAGGAACGGGGGAGGAGAGAAGGAGAGAGTGAAGGGGGGAGAAAATGGAAGACGAAGATGGCGAAGACCCTCACGAGAACATATCAGCAGTACTCACAATAACAACCAGGGTGATAATTATGATCGTAACAATAATGAGAACCAGAACTGAATAAACTAGGCAGAGAAAAAAAAAATTACAATAAAGTAAAATGAAATAAATAAGACCTATTAAATCAAAAATCTAAGAAAACATGAACAGAATATCGTAAAAAGTGTCCTTGGTTTGGACTCATCGGCCCCTGGTCTCACTGCGACCGAACACAAATACGAGGTGTGACGTTGTGTATCTGTTTCCAGGAGGAGAGCGACGAGGACCTGGTCGGCCTCCTCGACGACTCCGACCGAAAGAGGAAGAGCAGCAAACCTCGCTCTTCGGGCCCGAACCACGGTAACAGCACGGCAGCCAATAGGAAACGGGACGAGGACGACAGTGACGAGGACCTCCTCAGGGTGTGATGTCACTTCCTCCTCCCGCTTCCCCCACATCCAATCGGAACTCTTTTCTCTCAGTGAATGTCTCCATAATAGCAACAACAGTCAGCGACATATTGAAAACCTTTTCTTCCCTCCTGGGACTTTTTTTTATTTTTATTTTGTTTATTTTTGTTGGACTACACCTTTACTTGGCCTACTCAGACTTTCTTCAGTCCACTGTCTACAGACTGATGACATTAGCACATGGGTTCTTATTTATTGATAGCTGGTTCTTTAACACGACCCCATTAAAATGAATTAATTCCAAAGCGAGTCATTTAAATAAGACTCTGAAACTCACCCTCAGAGGTTCACTGATCTTCTTTTTTTGCGTCCAGACTCTGCAGTGAGGCATGTCATTGAAGGTGTTCAAGGATGTTAAATTATTATTAAATTATACTAGGTGGATTCTCGAGCTGTGCCATTACTTTAGCACTTTGTTTCTTTAATTAAAGGGGCAATTTGTAATGTTTAGAATCAGTCATTATGTTGACTCAACAGATGGGGGCTGTATTTTATTACAATAGTTGTGGTTTTAGTGTTCGTTGCCAAACTACTGAAACCCATGTGATGTCAGTGTTTAGTTTATGTTGCAGCTTGTTCAGCTCAGACCAAAGGAGCAGGAAAACGTCAAAACCATAAACCAGTCATACTTGGAAGGTCTTTTGATGTGGTTTATTCGAGGGATGCACCAATGTTTGAGTTGTTTTTACTCTGTTTTCATGTTGTTTTGTTGCTAAGGGCTAACATGCTACCTGCTAGCTGGCTAAGCTAACAGATCGTGTAAATGAACTCGACCCAAATGACCTGTTGTTTAGTTTCCACACTTATTCAGCGTCAGACGTACACACCACTCAGCACAGGTCATGTATTGAACTGGGCTTAAAACTACTGAAACAAAACTGATCACACGATACACATCGATCACCTGAAGGTGGATATCAGATCATATATCGGTGCATCCCTGGTTTTGGTGAGCTCTAATTTACATTTGGAGAGAACCCATCCTTGCATATGAACAGTAGAAATACATAATATTCATGTCAAAACAGTTATTTTATCATATTGTGTTGATAATGTCAGTTCATCTTGGAATTGCACTATATGGACAAAAGTATGTGGACAGGTCGAATTCAGGCGTTTCTTTTCTAACAGGGGTCTGGGATAAAAACAATAAAGACTAATGTCATAGTTTTATATTTTGATAAATATCATTGCATTGGTTAGTTTGGTTTAAATTAGCTTTGCTTCCAAAATGCCTCAGAACATTGATTTTGTTTTTTATTGTTGTTTTTTAATCCATGGCTATGATTTTAAGTGTTCTACCTCTAAATTTCTAAAATATTTTTCCTGCTCTGACTGTAAATAGTAATTTTGTTCTAATCATCTACTTTCTTCACTTCTCATTTAGGAAGGAAAATCTCCCATTAAACTTTAAGGAAATATTGATGTTTTTATCTTAAATCCTCATGAACAGGACATGTTAGCTGTAGACATGATGTGTCCCAATATTTATGTCCATATCGTTTATTAAAGTCAGTTGCACTGGAAAAAATCCAAATCTGACCAAGTGTATTCTTCTCATTTCTAGTCCAAATATCTCATCACACTTAAAATAAGACAGAATCACCTAAAGAGGAAC